>PISX010030794.1:0-18286 GCA_004024625.1 Mellivora capensis | reverse complement strand
GAGGAGGAACTGACAGCTTTCTTTGAACTGAAAACCATCATATGGCTTCCAAAGGAGTCCAGTAGGTGCAAAGATTCTCTGAGTAATAAGTTCCTTTATCTTTTTGAGGTAGGAAAGTACTCATTTCCCTGTCAAGTAAATATATGAACTAATTTCCTTCTCATTTAACCAGACATACTTGTTTATTTTTTATTTTTTAAAGATCTTATTTACTTCTTTGACAAAGAGAAACAAGGAGAGAGGGAATATAAGCAGGGGGAGTGGGAGAGGGAGAAGCAGGTTTCCCATTGAGCAGGCAGCCCCATGCATGGCTTCATCCCAGAACCCTGGGATCACAACCTGAGCCAAAGGCAGACATGTAGTGACTGAGCCGCTCAGGTGCCCCTAAACAGACATATTTGTAAGGCTAAATGATGTACCAGTAAATGTGCTGTACTGATTCTATGCCTTGGAAGGTGTTCCCAGGAGAGCAGACTCATTGGTGTGACCACCATAAGAATTCATGTCTCATATCTCCCATAGCAGGAAGCATCACTGACCTAAAGCCCAGCCACCTTGCTTTGAAATCCATTTCTCTGTTTGGACAAAGCTCATGGTTTTCAAGCCTTGTTCTTGGACACTGAGTGTGGCAGGAATATTATAGCAGGTCTATTCCTTGGATGTGTGCTACTGTTCTGATGGGTGACTTCGGTTCAAGATGTCCCAGCAGCCTTGTGGAACTCCCCTTACAAGTGAACTTCTACACAACTGTCTTTCCTTGTTTCTGTTCTTCTCTTGAGGTCAGACTTGCACCACAGTCTAATAGCTCTCCTACCTTCCCCCAACTCCCTCCCTATTTTCGCCTTAGGGGCATTAGCCCTAATAAATTTCTAGCATGTTCAACCCTGTCTTGGTATTGGCCTCTTGAAAGATGGACTAACTAATGTGCCTTAGAAATTAACAATGCTATTTGTTGAAAGCATGGAGATTCTTAGAGCGGTTTGAGATGAGCATTATGTAATCTGAAATTATGAATATTGGGCTCATTTATAACAACAAAACTCTGAGAGTTCCAGGAATTTTGGAGGAAATTATGATAAAATGGCATTTATGCTGTGTACTTAGTATTTCAGCAGTTTTAAATTTTTTATTCTAATGCTGGTTATATTTATCAGGAAAATGGTCTCCCAAATGCATCCTTGGTTTCTCAGACCATTCCTTTGGTTACAGAGGTTGTGTGCCCCGAATCCACTTGCTTTCTCTCCCTACAGTCTTCAACTCTTATTGTCTTATTCATCCTTTAAGATTGGTTCCAACTGCCTGTGAAGCCTTTGCAGCCTCTTCCCAAGCAGAGTATTTCTCTGAGTTTTCCTTGCTTACAAAGGACTTTTATTTAGTATGTTACTGATTATAGTCACTTCCTGTCATATTTGTTACATTACCATGAGATCCTTGTGTTATCTCTCATGGGAAGTGTCTTTTGGGTGGGTTGCATTTTATGAATATGTGGGTCCCTCTCCTTTCAAGGAGAAAGAGCAGTGCCCACCTCACAGGACACATTCTGTGCACACTTACAGATCTGAGTGTAACTACTTTCTCAGTCGTGGCTATTTAATAGGAAGCACTTGAAAGTTTTGCAAGTTAGATCCCACCACTGGGGACTGTTTTCACCTTTTTTGCCTGACTCTTGACTGCTGAAAAATAATGTTAATTACAAAGTTACATAATGTTCTGTACTGATACTTTTTAAAAAGACAATAATGATTTAAGACCAATCAATTGAATCTTTGAATTTGAAATTATAACTACTTTCTACGAGCCAAACAGATCTCACCTTTGACTTTTCGCTCTAATTGCTTCCAAAGTGAATGCTCAATTCCATATTCTGTTATCCTCTTCAATATGTTGCAGCATTTTGGGGGCACTTGGGTGGCTCAGTAAAGTGTCTAACTTAGGTCATGATCTCAGGGTCCTGAAATCAAGCTCTGAGTCCGACACCCCAGCTCAGTGGGGAGTTTGCTTCAAGACTCTCTTTCTCTTTTCCTCTGCCTCTTTCTCTATCTCAGATAAATAGATACATCTTTTTAAAAAATGGTACAGCATTTTCTATATTACCTCAATATACTGCCCCTCATACTGGAGTTGTTAGGAGCCATCAGAATGATTTGTGTTTCTGTGGAGAAAATCACCTTTCCTCCCCTGGGATTCTCATCAGTTTTCATGAGCCTTCTGCTAAAGGCCTGAGACTGTTAAAGATTTAATATCTGGACCCCTTTGAAGTCAGAACAGAGATCAGGTCCCATCCTTTCATCTGGACATCTATAAAGCTGGGATGTGAAGAGAGAGACTTCTGATTGTTGCCAAATTTTTGTTATTCTCTAGCCTCTTCCCTCTTGCCTACATCTGCCTGTCAAGTTGCATTGGAGATACAGAAGATTAGAGAATTTATTTGCAAATAACAGTCTCAAATGACCATTATGTTCTATGGCTTTGTAAAAACATCACCTGAAATATTGGTGTTCTTTAAAATATCATGATCTAACCCCCCAGTGAGCACATTCAACTGTATTTTGTTGGCAGCTGTTGTAGAATAATTCAGATTGGGCTAATCTTCCAAATTAGAGAACGGTGAAATTTGGTAAGAAACTTTTAGCCATAAAGTGAAGCAAAGCAAAAAGAAACTTCATCTGTGTCTTCTCTATTCCCAAAAAATGCAATAGCTCTCTGTTGAATGTATAAAATTTTATTAGACATAACTGAATATGTTTTGAGTTTGATTTTAAATTCATTCATTGTAATAGAAACTCTATATTTTTAGGGTGATTTACAATGTTTCATGTAAGTAATTCAGGAGTAACCCAGGCACTGTGTAAGGAAAGCTCAGCGAATATTTCTGAAGTTCTTCTCTGGCCCATATGTCTGTATATATATGATACCCTATGTAGTCATCTACTCTACTCTTTTTCAGCATGAGAATGCATGAAACTTTGAGTGGATTCTGTAGTTACAATGAGTAGAGAGGTAGCAAGCATAATACTCATCCCTCTGATTTCAGACCCCCCAAATATAGAATTCTATCTCACTCTTGCTAGAAATTAGCCTGGAGGTGAGCATAGATTTCCTTTTTCTGAGACCCTCCCTGATCTAAAATCTCATTAATCTCCCTACTCTATTGAGCTAGAAGCATTTTATCAAGTACAGGGAAATGGTGTGTTATAGATGACAGGGAATGTAAGCTTTACCCAACTGAAACTTGAAATATTTTTTTTTCTTTTCCATCTGAAACTAATTTTCTGCACTAAATAGCCAGAATGATTGCTTTCTTCTCTGTATCCTTTATTGCTCTTCCCAATTTAGAGCAATTATTGGTAGCTCACTGAGCAGAGATGACTTTGTGTGTCTTGGGGGAGTTCTTATAATAATCCACATGTCACCTTGCCTATGACCAGATATAATCTTCAAAAATAAACAGGTAACTCATACCATATGCAATTAATTCAAAATGAATCAACAACATAAATATAAGGGCTAAAACCATAAAAGTCTTAGAAGAAAATACAGTGTTAAATCTTCACGACCTTAGATTTTGGCAATGGATTCTTAGATCTGACACCAAAAGCAATAAGAGAACAGTACGAGGAAAAAAATAGATAAATTGGATTTCACTGAAGTTAAAAAAATTGTGCATGAAAAGATATTATCAAAAAAGTGAAAAGATAACCTACATAATGGAAGAAAATATTTACAAATCATTTACCTGGTAAGAGTTTAATATCCAGTGTATATAAAGAATTTCCAAAACTCAAGAGAAAAGACAAAACCCGATTAAAAAAAATGGGCAAAAACTTGAATAGACATTTCTCCAAAGAATATTTACAAATGGGTAATAAACACATGAACAGATACTCAACATCACTAATCATTAGGGAAATACAAATCTTTTATTTATTTATTTATTTATTTGTCAGAGAGAGAGGGAGAGAGAGAGCGAGCACAGGCAGACAGAGTGGCAGGCAGAGGCAGAGGGAGAAGCAGGCTCCCTGCCGAGCAAGGAGCCTGATGTGGGACTCGATCCCAGGACCCTGGGATCATGACCTGAGCCGAAGGCAGCCGCTTAACCAACTGAGCCACCCAGGCATCCCGGGAAATACAAATCTTAATGAGATACCACATCAACTTACTAGGATATACTACCATAACTTCAAGAAAATGGAAAAATAATAAGTGTTGGAGAAATTGAAACTCTCCTCCATTGCTGATGACAATGTAAAATGGTGCAGTTTTCTGTGAAAAAGTCTGATAGCTCCTCCAAAAGATAGATACAGAATTATAAGACCCAGGAGTTACGCTCCTATGTATATACCTCACATAATTAAAACAGGGGTTCAAACAGATATTTGTATGCCAATGTCCATTGGAACATTATTCATGATAACTGAAGGGTGGGAACTACCCAAGTGTCTATTAACAGATGAAAGGATATGGACTCTGAAAAATAACCTGAGGGTTTTGAAGGGGCGGGGGGCGGGGGGGGGAGGTTGGGGGAGCCTGGTGGTGGGTATTATGGAGGGCACACATTGCATGGAGCACTGGGTGTGGTATAAAACTATGAATTCTGTTACGCTGAAAAGAAATTTAAAAAAATATTTAAAAATAAAAAAAAGATAGGAAAATAATCGATAAAAAAAAGAAAGGATAAACAAAATACAGTATGTACCTATGATGAGATACTATTAATCCATAAAAAAGAATGAAGTTCTGATACATGCTACAGCATGGATGAACCTTAAAAATATTATGCTTTAGTGGGACGCCTGGGTGGCTCAGTTGGTTAAGCGGCTGCCTTCGGCTCAGGTCATGATACCAGCGTCCTCGGATCGAGTCCCACATAGGGCTCCTTGCTCGGCAGGGAGCCTGCTTCTCCCTCTGCCTCTGCCTGCCACTCTGTCTGCCTGTGCTTGCTCTCTCACTTTCGCTGACAAATAAATTAAAAAAAAAATTATGCTTAGTGACAAAAAGCAGATGGAGAAGGACAACTATTGTATGACTCCACTTAACATGAAATATCGAGAATAAGCAAATTCATATACAGAAAGTGGTCTAGGGTTTACCAGGATGTAGACAGGACAGTGGGGAGTTACAACCTGATTATATAATCTCTATTTGGGGTGATGAAAAGGTTTTGGAAATAGATGGTGGTGATAGTTGCATAATATTGTGAATGTAACTAACACTGCTACATCATACACTTAAAAATGACTAAAATGGGGGCGCCTGGGTGGCTCAGTGGGTTAAAGCCTCTGCCTTCGGCTCAGGTCATGATCCCAGGGTCCAGGGATTGAGCCCCACATCGGACTCTCTGCTCAGCGGGGAGCCTGCTTTCTCCTCTCTTTCTGCCTGCATCTCTGACTACTTGTGATCTCTGTCTGTCAAATAAATAAATAAAATCTTTTAAAAAAATGACTAAAATGGCAGCCAATAAATAAATACATGGCTTCGTTCCCCTATACCAAATAGACAAGCCAAATTTGGAAGATGAGTTTAAACATTAGTTTAGGCTACTGAAAATTGATATTTATTCCCAGAAAGATAATTTAGAGTGGAAACAGCAGTTTCATAAGAACCATGAGAAAAAATAAGTATTTCACCCTTTGTTCAGTAGGTTTCCTGTTTGTAGAAGAAAATTCTCTGAAAGAGGGACAGAAGTTTCCTTAAACTTTGTTGTCATTGACATTTGATTAAGACAACCCACATTAGAGGATATTTGGGTTGGTGGAGTTTCCCATTAACTTCTTGTGAGTTTTTCTACAGGAATTTTAAATAAATTTTTTCCTTTAAAATTCTTTTTTTTAAGGTTTTTTTTTTTAAAGATTTTATTTATTTATTTGACAGACAGAGATCACAAGTAGGCAGAGAGGCAGGCAGAGAGAGAGAGAAGGAAGCAGGCCCCCCGCTGAGCAGAGAGCCCGATGCGGGGCTAGATTCCAGGAGTTGGGATCATGACCTGAGCTGAAGGTAGAGGCTTTAACCCACCGAGCCACCCAGGCATCCCTCCTTTAAAATTCTTATATATGCTTGTCTTAGTTACTAAATCTTGTAGTCTGTCAGTATCAACAAAACATAAGAGCTCTCACTAAGGCAAGTCTTTAGTCAACTTTTTTTTCTTCTTATTTTATTCCTATATGAAATTAGTAATAGGATCTACTAATACTTTTAAATAATTACTTATTTCTGCTTGGATGACCACCTGGATTAGGACTAAAACTTTCTAACTGCATAACACCTTTCTTCAGGGAAATCTTAAATCCTTGGACTTATTTCCATTCTAATTTGTTTTGTAACCTTAAACTTATGGAGGGTAAGGAAGATGGCAAGAAGTGAAGAGAAATAGTAAGAAGCAGCCAATACCTAACTTTTTATCCTCTTACATGGCAACTGACAACACATTAAAAAAATTCCAAAATTGTGCTTCTTGATGCCAACATACCCTTAGTTTGGATTTGCAATAAAATTTTTGCTGGAAGTAAAAAATTATTTGTAAGCTCAAATCTGTGTAATCATATAAAAATATAATATAAATATAATATAAAGTGGTATCTAGAGATAAACACACACACACATAAACAGATATAGGCACATCACAATCCCAGATTTTCTGGGACATGATAAGGGCCTGAGGGAAAGAGAGGGAGGGGGATATATTTTTAAACATAAAGAATACTTAAGTAACTTAAGGATAAAGTATTTATGATGTCAGAAACTGGGTAGGATAAGTAGAATTCAGTGATATGATAAGGGGATATGATAAGGGCCTGAGGGGAAGAGAGGGAGAGGGAGATATATGTTAAACATAAAGGATACTTAAGCAACTTAAGGATAAAGTATTTATGATGTCAGAAATTCAGTAGGTTAAACAGAGTTCAGTGACTTTGATTAGTCCTAGAAAGAAAACAGCTATAGTGAGCAGAAAAGAAGGACGGATAAAGAAAGATGAGTCCAAAAAAATGGGATTCTTGGAAGAACTACATAAAATAAGTGGGAGTGGGGACACTGGTGACTTTCTCATTCACTTTCAAGTGGCCAGGATGTGTAGTGTTAGATTACCTGGGTCTTTTGCTTTTCAAGACTGTTTCTTCACTTTGTTACCCCCACATTTTCAGGGGGTATAGGTGTTCATGTTCATGTCCCTCTAGTTTCTGCTGTAAAATTGTTGAAAGCCAGAATGAGGACTCCACCATATTCTAAGTGAAAAACTCCTCAGAAACAATACCTGGGGATAGGTAGCCTCTGTAGCAACTTAAACATTTCAGAAGAGATTTTAACTGTTACAATGTTACAATGTAACAACTGTTACAATGAAAATAACTTCTCCATCAGAAGCAAATGACCAATTTGACCATTGTTTTATATGATCTTCTAATAAGACTGTTATGGGAATAATGTTTTGTCATTGACTAATTCCTTGATTGATGCTACCATGCTGCTATACCTTATGAGTGCTTAACTAGTGACTTTTTTTTTTAAAGTGGGCTCCACATTGAGTATGGAGTCCAATATGGCCCAAAGTCACAACCCTAAGATCAAAACCCAAGCTGAGATCAAGAGTCAGATGCTTGACTGACTGAGCCACCCAAGCACATCTAGTTAGTGACTTTTTGACATATCTTGGAAAGTTATACTACTTTTCAAACAATGACCTTTTCCCCCTAGAATAGCACAATTTTCACCATGAAGCACACTGGATAAACATGCTCTTAAGAAGTGGTATTTTGGGGTGCCTGGGTGGCTCAGTGGGTTAAAGCCTCTGCTTTCAGCTCAGGTCATGATCCCAGGGTCCTGGGATCAAGCCCTGCATCGAGCTCTCTGCTCAGTGGGGAGCCTGCTTCCTCCTCTCTCTCTCTCTGCCTGTCTCTCTGCCTGCTTGTGATCTCTGTCTGTCAAATAATTAAAATCTTTAAAAAAAAAAGTGGTATTTTAACATTATGATTTCAGACAAAGACATGCTTATCAATTCACTCAAAACAAGTTTTGAGACAGAGTACAACATGTGGAACAAATTTAAATTGCACACCGTGAAGGATGCACCCAAAATATCTTCCTCCATGTACACAAGACAAGCGAAAGAGATGAGAACACAGCATCTTCAGCTAATTACTCACATGGGTTATTTTGAAGTGTTCTGAAGTATTCTCAGGTTATTTAGTCTTTATTTCACCCTAAAGGTATATTTCTGGGCTATAACTTTGAGTGTAGATTTGTGTGCTAGACAATGATGTACCTAAGAATGGTTGAAAAATTGTCAAAGAGAAAGATGAACAAACCCTCCAAAGAATATGTTTCCTACAACCCTCCTCTAAAACCCACCATCCACTATGGTCTTTTATTACATTTTAAGTATAAACTATATTTACTTTAAACTAGTTATTAATTACAAGAAATTATTTTCTTACAATTCAATTCACATATTTTTCTAAGAAGATTGGGTATCTTTCCTTTGGTATTGATAAAAAACATCATTTAAATTTCCTTGTTAAATTTAATGGATTTTTAATTGAGTGGTCAAGTTGCTTCACTTCTCTGAGCCTTCCTTTCTTCACCAAAAAGAGGGTTAATAAATCTAGTGCTGAGAGTGCTGTGGGGTTTTCAAATAAATAAATAATTAGTTAATTAATTTAAAAAATGTCATGAGTAAATAGTTTCAAGCACTTTCACAGAATTTATTTATTTACTGGTAAATGTTGTGTTACTAATGAATCACTCCTGGGGCATTTGGGAGGCTCAGTCAGTTAAGCATCTGACTCTTGATTTCGGCTCATGTCATGATCTCATGGGTCATGATCTCATGGGTCATGGGATCAAGCCCCACATGGGGCTCTGTGACCAGTGGGGAGTCTGCTTGAGGATATTCTCCCTCTGCCCCTCCCCCTAAAATAAATACATAAATCTTAAATAATAATAATAATAATCCACACTTATTTACACATTAAAATGGTTATTTAGTATATGAGATATTCAAACTGCATTCTTTGAAAATTAAAAAAGATAAATTTAATGGATTTCTTTTTCATTTAATGGCTCTTCACATGGTGGCAGCATTTCACAAATGAAGTAAAATCATTAAGCAAAGAAATACATTGATGGAATAAAAGAGTTAAGTTATAGCCTCAGCCTTGAAGGAACTTGCAAGTTTTTAGAGAAGATGAATAGATCTGTACATAAGAATGTGCAGAATGTAAAAGTTCATGTAAATTATAAAGAAATAGGACCACATTTTAAAAAACAAATAAGCACATCTGAGTTTATACACCAAAACTACAGTTATCTCCTTTAAAAAGTTCCCCTGGAAAGTATACACTGTCATTTCTCAAAAACTTATTTGATTGAAAGATAAGTTATGATGATAAAGTAATGGGAATGGTATCACAGAGAAGGACTAGGATATAAAATGCCCAGAACATAGATAAGTGATTTTTCTAAAGGGATGACTATTCTTAAGGATCTTTCCATGATGTATTCTCCTTTCAACATTTTCTTTATCTATCTATCTATCTATCTATCATCTATCTATATTCTTTATATATATATATATATATATATATATATATATATTTCTTAATTTTTATTTTAAGTAGACTTCATGCCCAGCATGGGGCTTGAACTCATGACCCTGAGATCAAGTGTCACATGCTCTGCAGACTAAGCCAGCCAAGTGCCCCTCAACATTTTCTACATAAGACTATAACAAGGTTCAGAAATGTTGATCCAAAAGAGCATTCAATTGTTAAAGTCCCATTCAGGAAAGTAGGTCAAGCTCCGATCCAACAGTGTGGACATGTTTGCAATGGGAAACAACCAACCACAAAAGGAACTGACTTTGAATACCAAGTGAATAGACTCATTCTAGAAGATACTCTTTTTCTTGCTTAAAACTGTTGTCAGGAGGCAATGGTTGGAGTAAGGTGTAGTCTCATACCTTCTTATATGGCAGAAACAAGCATTTTCAGAGGATATTCGTGGACATACAAGAATATTCAAAAGGAGTTTATATGGCAAGAGAAATAAGGCTAGGGGCACCTGGTGAGCTCAGTCAGTTAAGTCGCTGTCTTAGTCAGGTCATGATCTCAGAGTCCTGAGATCAAGCCCTACGTCAGGCTCCCTGCTCAGTGGGAAGTCTGCTTCTCTCTCTCCCTCTGCTGCTCCCCCTGTTTATGTTCTCTCACTCTCATGCTCTCTTTCTTTCAAATAAATGAATAAAATCTTAAGAAAAAAAAAAGAGAGAAGTAAGGTCAATGAACTTTGTGTGTCTGAGATGGGTCTGCAATCAACCATAAGCATTGGTACATGTAAATGGTCACCCCATATGAAACAGGTCAAGATTCTAATTAAGTGAGATCGAGAATAACACTGAATCAGGACACAAAGGGGTTCCTGAAAGTCATTCTAAAAGCTTCTGACCAGGTTCTTCAGTGTGCCCTATGATAATGCTTTGGTAATAGAGTCATTGCCATCAAACCCACTCATATATGACTTGCATATTTTGGTATGTTTATTCCATAATGTGGGCTCATTTGTGTTCAACCAATTCTTTTTTGTCCCAAGTGTTAAAAAAAAAAAACAAAAAAACAACCCGAAAGGTTTTATCAAGGGGGATTCTGAAACTGAAAGTACATTGTATTTCTGATCCAAATGGACACTGTATACTCTTAACACCCTGATTTGATCACAAGTAGATAGAGTATCAGTCCCACTATAGAGTAAGCAGGCCCATTCAGTAAACATCCTTACATTAACCAAGGATTGTACGTGGTTAGCGCTTAAATTTTTTTCCCTCAAAATAGACATATAGAGGTTTCTTTAGTACTATACTGACATATACCTCTATGTCAACATTATCATCATTCTTAAATGGGTCACAGTGGGGGGACGCAGACTTTGTAAGGTCCCCACTGAGGCTGGTTATTCTGTGTGTGGGCCTCTTGTGACATAGTTTTTGCTCTTCCCCATCCTGCTCCATGCCCCAAGAAGCTAACCTGGAAGTCTGCGCTGTCTGGACTCATCTGCCCTCTGTCATTTACTTGGGTTTGACAAATGCAATGCAGGAGATTGGAGAGTGAGAGGAGGAAGAGGTCAGGGATTTATTCCTGCTGCTCTCTGCCTGGCCCAGGAGCACCTGTGTTCCTTTACAGATGGCCTCAGCGCTCGTCGGGTGGCTTCTCTCCAAGGGTTACAGCCCTTACCATGCTCCAGTAGAGCTCTCCTTTGGGACTTCCTGCTGTCTCCTCACCATCCTCTGTTGGTTCCTTATCCTTGACAATCAGTCCCTACATCAAACCCTCTTTGATTTCCCCATTGGAATGGCTTCCTACCTGAAACATATATCTTCTATGTATTATTTTCTTATATATTATTTTTTCCTCATTAACACAAATATTTATTAACACTATTTATACACCAAAATAGGTTTAGTGTGAAGTTTGGATAAGTTGAAGTCACCATCTGCTTCTGCACAAAGGTATTTTCTTATTTATTTATTTATTTATTAAAGATTTTATTTATTTATTTATTTATTTGACAGAGAGAGATCACAAGCAGGCAGAGAGGCAGGCAGAGAGAGGAAGGGAAGCAGGCTCCCCGCTGAGCAGAGAGCCCGATGAGGGGCTCGATCCCAGGACCCTGAGATCATGTCTGAGCTGAAGGCAGCGGCTCAACCCACTGAGCCATCCAGGCGCCCCTATTTTCTTATTTATTAATGAACATTTTTCTTTGCCATCCTTTAGTTTTTGTCCAGATATTGGCCTCTGTCAAATATTTAAAACTTAGCTTAGTTTCTATTAAGAAAAACTAAAAGTGATTCTGTGACAGTGACTGTATGGCAACCAAATACATCTGATGTCAAATGTCATTTAAAATGTTTCTTGGGATGCCTGGATGGCTCAGTTTGTTAAGCATCTGCCTTTGGCTCAGGTCATGATCCCAGTGTCTTGGGATCCAGTCCTGCATCAGGCTCCCTGGAGCCTGCTTCTCCCTCTGCCTGCCGTTCCCCCTACTTGTGCTTTCTGTTTCTGAAAGATAAATAAATAAAATCTAAAACAAAACAAAACAAAACAAAACAAAACAAAAAAAAACCAACTTAAAAAACCCCCACCAAAATTTAATAAAAAACAAAACAAAACAAGAAACCAAAAAAACCCCTGCTTCTTGATCATCTCTGTCAGTTTGTGCTACTTATGACAGAGAGGGCTGGGATTTTATAAATTCCAAGCCTTATCTGAACAGTGTGCATATTAAAGTTGTCTTTTAGTTTAGTGAAGGGGTATCCATGAAGCTGTGGACCTCTGCATTCTTGCCCTTGCTCGTCAATAACAGCCATCCTTCCAACTGTCCTCTTTCAGGCGACCACAGGTTTTAGGAGCTGGCAAGGATCCACGAATAGGTTGTGCAAGTTTACTGTGAGGCACGGGTATACCCCCAGGAGAAAGGGAAGTGGGTCTCAGCAAGCCACTTCTCACGGTGGTTGTTCCTGCACATCTGGTTAAAGTAGGGCTGTTGATATTGTTGGGAAGATTTGCTGGGACTGTGTACTCTGGGAGGGCCCAGCTGGGGAGGTGGTTGGTATGAGCTGTTGTTTCTTTGGTACCTGGAGAACGAGAGCCATGGTTTCTTTTGGTACCTGGAGAATTAGAGCCATGGTTGTTAAATGCTTTTACTGGTTGCTGGAAAGCCAAAGGAGAAGATACTGCAGGGAAGCAGAATTTGCCTGGAGAGGTATGGCTGAAGCCTGAGGTTGCGTATGAGGTATTTCTCCATTTGACACTTGAAAGTTTAAGTCACTTATGCTGCTTTTCACTGAGTCAACTTGCATATTCCATGTTTGGGACTCTCATTCATTATTTAATATAATTCCCACAATGCCCCTGTTAGAAGTATCACTCTAAAGATCACCAAAACAGAATCATACTTACCACAAAGTTGTAACTTAGAAGTAAATCTACATTTGACCAACTCTGAGCCTTTCTCCCTCCATTTCATACAGTTTCCTTCTAGAAGGTTTGTTAATACTTCCTTAGCAAATCATCCATAAGTATGCTATTATTATTCCCATTTTGCAAATGGAAACTAAGAATCAAAACCATCTCCTCGCTCCACCTCACAAACATACTTGACTATACACATTATCGTGATTTTACTCTGCCACTGTCTTTATCACAATGTCTTAACTATTGCAGGAAATTTTTGTCCAGAGAGATAAAAGTTAAACATAACTTCAATGTTCCTTTCAGGAACTTCCTGAAAAAATCCATTTTTAATGAACATAAGACTCTTTGGCTTTTCAATAGATAGCATCAAATAATTCTTTGCTTTCTGATTGTACCTCAAAGCCCTCATTTTGCTGTACCCACAAATCCTAAAGCATTCTGCTGTGATCTTTATCCCATCCTAATTAAAAGCCATCCCTTGCCTTGAAAGACTTGACTTAAACCAAATACCGAAACTTCATATCACAACTTTGCTCTCTTCCTTCCAGGATGCTACTAATTCATGGTCAAAGCAGTGTTCTCCCTTACTGAGGTGAGCAATAAATTCAGATTTACCTTTTCAACAGGTTATTTTGGTGGAATTTTTGGGGATCCAGCATTTGGCAACACTAACACTTTAGGGACTTAAGTAATCACCCAAGTTCAGCTAGATAGGAAGATGTGGAGCTGAGATTCAAACTGAGGCCTTCTGACCCTGGAGTCCTCCCAGAAATAGCACACATTTTTGCCTCTAATAAGCTATACTATTAAAAGAAAATGTGACAAATCACTTAGCATAAATGTTACTAATTGGTCACTAGAGTGTTTAACACAGTCCCTGATGGCTTTGTATAACAGGGCACTATCTTTTCAGGTATTCAGAAAAAAATTATGAAAAATTAGTCTTTTTCTTTTTTTAAAAAAAGCTTAACTTTTTAAGACTTTTGTTATTTAGATTAACAAATATATCAAGGTAATTAGCAAAAGTAATAGTATTTCTTTATAAATCAAGTTGTCGTATGAAAATGTTGAGCTGTGTTTTATCACTACATAAAAGTAAAAATGGGACTTGCCTTTACATGGCATTATGCATCAAAGTACTGATTTCCGAATTGTCTTCACTGTGCAGCACTGATTATTTTATCGTCTGAATGAAATAGAGCAGAATTTTACTTGTTCTAAAAAAGTAGTTGTTATAATAAAAGTAGGCATTTCAATAAAACAGTATATGATTTTACTCTGAGATACCGAAGGCAATAACTCAGAGAGACTTGAGTAAGAATTATCATTTCTAAATTACATATTTGAAAGCAATTATGAAAATAGGAACTGATGAATAAATCAAAGGAGTCAAGAAAGTTCCTAGAAAATTCTGGAAATAGATTCTCTTCCTCTTGTTTATTTTTCTGGTGACCTATGTCCTTTGGGAACTCTCAAATAAATCTAATGCAAACAGATGTTAATGTTTAATGTCGTTTTAGCCTGATGATATGGTGAGCAACTCACTAAGGCTTCCACTGAGGGGACTCTCAGGATTAACAGACTCTCTACCCTCTCTCAGTGAATCATACTGGCTGATTCCCATAGCAAACTGACCCTCAGCACTGCCATACTAGTCCCCATTCTATCCTTGTCCCTGGGCTCCCATCAGCTGAGTTGTATGCTTCCCTAGACTCAATTGTGTTTGATTTGAAACCTTGTCTTTGTAATACTATAACAACTACATATTAATACAACTTGACAACTACATATTACCCAAGATGACAGGTTGTAAAAGAAAAATGTTGCTGCTGTGAAAATTAAATTAAATACTTCAGAAAGCAAATTGCTTTTAAAAATGAGATCAAATCAAATAATTACAAAGAATTAGGAAAAAAAAACCTTTTAAGGCCTAGAAAAATTTTGCTTTTAGCTTTGAGGGCTTTTTCTCACTTGAAACACACTAGGAAATGTAGATGAATTATGTAGATGTATATGAAAATGTAGATGAATTATGAGTATAGTTTTGTGAAAAAGACTATCTGGAACTCCAGTCACCAGATTCATATTAAAAAAAAAAAAAAGGCTTTGGGTCTACTATGAAAGGAAGGTAAGTAAATATGTATTTATATGTCTGATGTAAAATTCAAAGATACAGTTTAATATGTATCTCTTTTATGACTGTCTGATATGACTGACATTTCTTGATTAACCAATTGTGATGGTTAATTTTACATGTCAATTTGACTAGGCAATGACGTGCTCAGATATCTGGTCAAACACTATTCTGACTTTGTGAGGGTGTTTTTGGATGAGATTAATATCTGATTAGGTAGACTGAGTAAAGAGACTGCCCTTCCTAATGTGGGTGGACCTTATCAAATTAGTTGAAGGCCTAAACAGAACAAAAAGGCTGACTCTCCCATGAGTAAGAGGAAATTCCTGCCTACTTGAGCTGGACTATCAGTCTTTTCCAACCTTCACACTCAAACTAAAACATCAAACTTCATTGTGTCTCAAGACTACCAGCTTTCAGACTAGAACTTACACCATCAGCTCTCCTGGACTCACATTGGAACTGTACCATAGACTCTTCTGGGTCTCCATCTTGTTGACTACAGATCTGGTGACTTGTACTTGAACATTTAAAGGTGATGGCAAAAAGAGGAAGAGCAAATGAGGAAGACTGAGGACCAGATGAGGAAGTAAAAGAAAACCAGGAGAATGTGGGATCATTCAACCCCTAAAAGGAGAATTTCAAGGAGTGACCAGTTGTATTAAATGCCAAAATATCAAGGAATATGAGGTCAAGGCAATCCCCAATGTATATAGCAATTTAGTATAGTTGGTTATGACCATTTTGGAAGTAATTTCACTGAAATGGTAGGAATAAAGTCAGATTATAAGGACTGAAGAGAAAATTAAATCTCTAGTTAAGGAGGTTTATCAGACACAAGTGGTTACTTCTGTCCATTTTATAATACCATTGAAAAGATAGCAAAAGACGTTTTTCCTAAAAAGTGATAAACCCAGAAAAATAATGATGAAATTCCAACAAGCTTTTGAAAGATGAGAAATGGATGGACTGTGGTTGTTGACATAGCAATCTAGAAAAGGTAAACTGAAAGTGTGAGGGTCAAGCAGACAAAGAACAAGATGATTCATGTCTCCGATCCCTGGAAGAACTTGGTAACGTTAAGTCTTAGGGATCTCTGAAAAATCAGTTGGCAATTTGTTTATGAAACAGCCTTTCACATCTTCTCTAGTCTTTAGCCAATCGGTACCCTGTCCTCATACTACAGAAGACTGGAACTTCCCTATCTAGGAATGTTGAAATCTTTCCCCAAACAATATGAAAATTCTCCCAGCTTCACTTGTACATAAGCAGGTGGGAGAATAGAGAATCACTGTCAGGGAAAAATCTGCCAGTGGTGAAAAAAAACCCCAGAGAAATACTGATATTTGTGTGCCCTTCAATGAAAAAGTCAGCTTATTGTTAAGTGATGTCCACCAGTGACTAATTCTGCTCATGCAAATAGAACTCTGAACATGAAATACAACAAGAAAAAAAAAAAAAAGCAAACAAACTATTTAAAAAAAAAAATGTAGGGGCACGTGGGTGGCTCAGTTGCATCTGTCTTTGGCTCAGGTCATGATCCCAGTGTCCTGGGATCAAGAGCCCTCTGCTGCTTCCCCTGCTTGTGTTCTCTCTCTGTCAAATAAGTAAATAAAGTAGAAAATGCTAGGAGGATCAAGAAACTTCAAAAGATATTTTAATAGGATCTTCACAGAAGTGCAAGATGATACTGCATCCACAAAACAAAAATAGAATGTTATTAAAAGGAATTACCAAGCCTAAGAATGGGCTTTTGGACACCGAAAATATATGAGAACTAGAAGAATCAATAGGAGGGGTGAAAGGTTAAGTCAGAAAAATCTTTCTGAAAATGGATAAAAAGGAAATGGACAATAGATGAAAATTAAAACAAATGTAAATATCTGTGTAGGAGGTCCAATATTTGAATGATATGAGTTCCAGAAAGAAATATAGAGGAAAGTATAAAAATGCCTTAAACCAAAAAAATTCCTAGAACTGAGGGACACAGGTTTCCAGATTAAAATGACTCACTGGGGGTGCCTAGGTGACTCAGTCAGTTACACATCTGACTCTTGATTTCAGCTCAAGTCATGATCTCAGGGTTGTGAGATTGAACCCACATCAGGCTCTGCACTGGCCATCGAGTCCGCTTGAGATTCTCTCTCTTCCTGTTCCTCTGGCCCTCCCCCCAAAAAAGAAAAGGAAAGGAAAAAAAAAAAAAGACCCATTGAATTTGTAGCCATACGAAAAAAGAAAGGCAAATAAGGGGGAAAAAAATCTTTAAAATTCGAGAAAAAAAAAATCAGGTCCTATACAAAAGATAGATTCTGAATGTCATTCATAGGAATTCTGAGCAGCATTGAGAAGCCTTGGGATTTAAGGAAAAGCACATCCAATATAGAATTTCTAGATGACAGGGAAATCCCTTCATGGAGGCCATATAGTAAGGAAAGAAAGTACACGGAATGTGTCAGGAGTCTTGATTGCTGTGAAACCTGAGATAAGCAGGATTAAAAGGCATGAAGAACTCATGACCAGCAATAGAATGGGCAATCAGCCTGGTTCTGATATAGCCCTTTGTATGGCAGGGCTTTGGCCAGCTGTTCTTTGTTCCTGTATCTCTACTGAGGCAGACAGAGGGGGACTCTGTGCTAATGAAAGTGTAAGCTCCAGCTATCCAGTGGAAATTATCCCCACCGGGAAATACAATCCTCTCTCAAGTCTTATTTTTGAAAGCTTTCTAATATGTGATTTTCAATGCCACCAGGAATTTCCCAAGGTGGAAAAATTCCCTCATAGGAACTACCTATTCCACAACTACCTTTAGTCTCCATAATTACAGGTTACATGGATATTACATCTTATATGACATGGGATTTTCAAGCAATTGGTTGTTCTCCTTTGTGACAAAGGCACACTTTTGAAGTCCTAGTGGAATTTATGTATTGGGCTTATTTTCTTAACAATTGGCACCAGTATTCATCAGTGATATTGGTCTGAAATTCTCCTTTTTGCTGTGGTCTTTGCCTGGTTTGGGGATCAGGGTAATGCTGGCTTCATAAAAAGAGTCTGGAAGTTTTCCTTCTGCTTCAATTTTTTGAAACAGCTTCAGGAGAATAGGTGTTATTTCTTCTTTGAAAGTTTGGTAGAATTCCCCAGGGAATCCATCAGGGCCTGGGCTCTTGTTTTTTGGGAGGTTTTTGATCACTGCTTC
>PISX010030793.1:0-18269 GCA_004024625.1 Mellivora capensis | reverse complement strand
ATTATGCCTCCATCAGAAAGGATGAATACCAGACTTTTGTAGCAACATGGACGGGGCTGGAAGAGATTATGCTGAGTGAAATAAGTCAAGCAGAGAGAGTCAATTATCATATGGTTTCACTTATTTGTGGAGCATAACAAATAACACGGAGGACATGGGGAGATGGAGAGGAGAAGGGAGTTGAGGGAAATTGGGTGGGGAGATGAACCATGAGAGACTATGGACTCTGAAAAACAACCTGAGGGTTTTGAAGGGGCGGGGGGGGTGGGAGGTTGGGGGAGCCAGGTGGTGGGTATTGTGGAGGGCACGCATTGCATGGAGCACTGGGTGTGGTGTAAAACTATGAACTCTGTTACGCTGAAAAGAAATAAAAACAAAACAAAACAAAACAAAAAAGAACCATATGATACTCTCAATAGATTCTGAAAAAGCATTTGACAAAATACAGCGTCCTTTCTTGATCAAAACTCTTCAAAGTGTAGGGACAGAGGGCACATACCTCAATATTATCAAAGGCATCTATGAAAAACCCACAGCAAATATCATTCTCAATGGGAAAAAACTGAGAGCTTTTCCCTAGAGGTCAGGAACATGGCAGGGCTGTCCACTATCACCACGATCAACATAGTACTAGAAGTCCTAGCCTCAGCAATCAGACAACAAAAAGAAATAAAAGGCATCTGAATTAGCAAAGAAGAAGTCAAACTCGTACTCTTTGCAGATATGTGGAAAACCTGAAAGACTCCACTCCCAAAATGCTAATACTAATACAGGAATTCAGTAAAGTGTCAGGATATAAAAGCAATGCACAGAAATCAGTTGTATTTCTCTACACCAACACCAAGACAGAAGAAAGAGAAATTAAGGAGTCAATCCCACTTACAATTGCACTGAAAACCGTAAGATACCTAGGAATAAATCTAACCAAAGATGCAAAGGGTCTGTACTCAGAAAACTATAAAGTACTCATGAAAGAAATTGAGAAAGACACAAAGAAATGGATAAACATTGGAAGAACAAATATTGTGAAAATGTCTATGCTACCTAGAGCTATCTACAGATTTAATGCAATCTCTATCAAAATACCATCCACTTTTTTCAAAGAAATGGAACAAATAATCCTAAAATTTGTATGGAACCAGAAAAGACACCGAATAGCCAGAGAAATGTTGAAAAAGAAAACCAATGTTGGTGACATCACAATTCTAGTATTCAAGCTCTATTACAAAGCTGTAATCATCAAGACAGTATGGTACTGTCACAAAAACAGACCCATAGATCATGGAACAGAATAGAGAGCTCAGAAATTGACCCTCAACTCTATGGTCAACTCATCTTTGACAAAGCAGGAAAGAATGTCCAAAGGAAAAAAGACAGTCTCTTCAACAAATGGTGTTGGGAAAATTGGACAGCCACATGTAGAAGAAGGATACTGGACCATTTCCTTACACCACACGCAAAATAGATTCAAAATTGATCAGAGACCTCAATGTGAGACAGGAATCCATCAAAATCCTTGAAGAGAACACAGGCAGCAACCTCTTCCACCTCAGCCACAGCAACTTCTTCCTAGACACATCAACAAAGACAAGGGAAGCAAGGGCAAAAATGAACTCTTGTAGCCTCATCAAGATCAAAAGATTTTGCACAGCAAAGGAAACAGTCAATAAAACCAAAAGACAACTGACAGAATGGGAGAAGATATTTGCAAATGACATACCAGATAAAGGGCTAGTATCCAATATCTATAAAGAACTTATCAAACTCAACACCCAAAGAACAAATAATTCAACCAAGGAATGGGTAGAAGACATGAACAGACAATTCTGCAAAGAAGACATCCAGATGGTCAACAGACACATGAAAAAGTGTTCAACATCACTGGGCATCAGGGAGATACAAATCAAAGCCACAGTGAGATACCACCTCATACCAATTAGAATGCCTACAATTAACCAGTCAGGAAAGGACAGATGTTGGCGAGGATGCGGAGAAAGGGGAACCTTCCTATAGTGTTTGTGGGAATGCAAGATGGTGCAGTCAGTGTGGAAAACAGTATGGAGGTTCCTCAAAAAGTTGAAAATAGAGCTACCCTATGGCCCAGCAATTGCACTACTGGGTATTTACCCTAAAGATACAAATGTAGTGATCCAAATGGGTACAATGCACCCAAATGCTTATAGCAGCAATGTCCATAATAACCAAACTCTGGAAAGGGCCTAGATGTCTGTCAACAGATAAATGGATAAAGAAGATGTGGTGCATATACACAATGGAATACTATAGCGCCATCAAAAACCCCACAAAATCTTGCCATTTGCAATGACGTGGATGGAACTAGAGGGCATTATGCTGAGCTAAATAAGTCATTCAGAGAAAAAGAATTATCATATGATCTCTCTGATATGAGGAATTTGAAAGGCGGTGTGGGGGGTCTTAGGGGAAGGGAGGGAAAAATGAAACAAGATGGGACTGGGGAGGGAGACAAACCATAAGAGCCTCCTAATCTTAGGTATGAAACAGAGGTTTGCTGGAGGGGAGGGGAGTGGGAGGGATAGGGTGGAGAGATGGGGTGACTGGGTGATGGACATTGGAGGAGGGTATGTGCTATGGTGAGCACTATGAATTGTGTAAGACTGATGATTCTCAGACCTGTACCCCTGAAACAAATAATACATTACATGTTAATTAAAAAAAAGAGAAGAAAAAAAAAAAACCTCAATGGGATATCACCTCACATCAGTCAGAATGGCTAAAATTAAGAAGTCAGGAAATGACAGATACTGGTGAGTATGGGGAGAAAGGGGAACCCTTCTACACTGTTTTTGGGAATGCAGGCTGGTGCAGGAACTTTGTAAAATAGTTTGAAGCTTCCTCAAAAAGTTGAAAACAGAGATACCTACATCCCAGCAATTGCACTACTGGGTATTTTGTAGTGATCCAAAGGGGCACGTGTACCCCAATGTTAATAACAGCAATGTCCACAATAGCTAAACTATGGAAAGTGCCTAGATGTCCATCAACAGATGAATGGATAAAGAAGATATGGTACACACAATGCCATCAAAAAAATGAAATCTTGCCATTTGCAATGATGTGGATGGAACTTGAGGGTATTATGCTAGGTGAAATAAGGCAATCAGAGAAAGACAATTATCATATCATCTCACTGATATGAGGAATTTGAGAAACAAGACAGAGGATCATAGGGGAATTTAGGGGAAAATGAAACAAGATGAAATCGGAGAAGGAGACAAACCATAAGAGACTCATAATCTCAAGAAACAAACTTAGGGTTGCTTGAGTGGGGGGTGGGGTGGGGTGGGAAGGATTGGATGTCTGGGTGATGGACATTGGGGAGGGTATGTGCTATTGTGAATGTTGTGAATTGTGTAAGACTAATGAATCACAGACTTGTACCCCTGAAACAAATAATACATTATATGTCAATTAAAAAAAAAAAGAAATTGTGTCAGTTATCAACAATCTCCCAACAAGCCAAAGTCCAGGGCCTGACAACTTCCCAGGGGAATTCTACCAGAAATTTAAAGAAGAATTAATAGCTATTCTTCTTAAACTGTTCCAAAAAAAGTAGAAAAAGAAGGAACACTTCCCAACTTACTCTTTTTTTTTTCAGACACATTTATTCAGTGTCATGATCAGACTATTACATTTAGCAATTACAGCATGGGTGCAAAAGAAAAATCCACATTAAAACTCTTTGTTGGAATGCTTTACACTTTCTGCAGAACAGAAACTAAAATAACCCGTTATACAATTAGTCACAAATCCAGTCCTCCAGTTTTTTTGCCCATACACACGAGTACCGTCTAAAACATGTCTTCTCTGTAGCAGCTGGGCCCTGCCACCACTGTGCTTGGCTGAGTTCACAAATCTGTTGTAACCTGTGGCTTCCCTGTCACTTCTCTGGCTCTCCTCTCCTGCTAAGCTTCGTTCCCTGGCAGTCATGAAAACCTTCTGCCACTGCCGTAGCTCCCGCTGCTGCTGGAACTGCCATAACCACCTTGGCTTCATGATTTGGCCAAATACTGGCCTCCACCGTCACAGGAACCTGAGCTTCTGCCTCCAAAATTTCCTCCTCTCATGGGTCCAAAATTTGAGGATTGATTGTTGTAATTGCCAAAATCATTATAGCTTCCACCACCTCCAAAGTCGCTTCCACCATTACTAAACCCGTTATGGCCATCTCCGCTGTCAACATATCTGCCACCACCTTGACTGCCACCAACGCCACCTCACCCACTGAACTTCCCTCCACGACCAAAGTTGCCATTCCCACCAAAACCACCTCCACGACCACCAGCAAACTTTCCAATACCACTTTGGTCTCTTTGGCTGGATAAGGCACTAGCCATTTCTTGCTTAGATGGGGCTGTCTTTACTTCATAATTGTGGCCATTCACAGTATGGTATTTTTGAATGACAATGTTGTCTACAAAGTCATGGTCATCAAATGTTACAAAAGCAAAACCTCTGTTTTTGCCACTGCCTCAGTCATTCATGATCTCAATCACTTCAATTTTCCCATACTGTTCAAAATAATTTCTTAGAGATGATGTTCTCCAGTGTCTTCTTTAATGCCACGAACAAAAATCTTGTTCACAGTTAAGTGGGCACCAAGTCTTTGAGAATCTTCTCTTGAGACAGCCCTCTCTGGTTCCACAACTCTTCCATCCACCTTGTGTAGCCTTGCATTCATGGCTGCATCCACCTCCTCCACAGGGGCATATGTGACAAACCCAAAGTCTCTGGAGTGCTTGGTGGTTGGATCTCTCATTACCACACAGTCCGTAAGTGTTCCGCATTGCTCAAAATGGCTCCTCAGACTCTCATCGGTTGTTTCAAAGCTCAAACTTCTGATAAAGAGCTTCTGAAGCTGTTCAGGCTTTTTGGGAGACTCTGACTTAGGCATGACAGTGGTGGAAGGGGAGATTTTAGTGATGCTTTCTCAACAGAGTCCATGGGCAGAAAGGAGTAATCTAACAAATATATCTCTTCCCAACTCATTCTATGGGAACACCATGACCTTATTTTCAAAACTGGACAAAGACCCCACTAAAATGGAGAGTTAAAAGCTAATATCCCTGATGAATATGGCTATAAAAATTCTCAACAAGACATTAGCATATCGAATTGCAATGGCACATTAAAAGAATTATTTACCACGATCAAGTGGGATTTATTCCTGGGCTGGAGGGCTTGTTCAATATTCACAAATCAATCAGTGTGATACACTACATTAATAAAAGAAAGGATGAGAACCACACAATCTTCTCAAAAGATGCAGAAAGTAATTTTTTAAAAGATTTTATTTATTTATTTGACAGAGAGAGAGATCACAAGCTGGCAGAGGCAGGCAAAGAGAGAGGGGGAAGCAGGATCTCTGCTGAGCAAAGAGACTGATGGGGGGCTCGATTCCAGGACCCTGAGATCATAACCTGACCTGAAGGCAGAGGCTCAACCCACTGAGCCACCCAGGTGCCTCGATGCAGAAAGTATTTAATGCCATTTTACTACTTGTTTTCTTGTTGTTTCTGGAGATTTTCTCTGTTCCTTTCTAATCTGTGTCACTTTTGGTCTTTTTTTCCCACACTCAAAGAATCCCCTTTCATATTTCTTGTAGGACTGGTTTAGTGTTCATGAACTCCTTCAGTTTTTTTTTAATGTCTGGGAAACGATCTCTCCCATTTTGAATGATAACCTTTGTTGATTTATTCTTAGAAAAACATATTATAAGCCCTAAGGAGTGAGTGTGGAAGCAGTTGAAATGTCAGCAGCATTCCTAGTCACAGGGTGTTGAATGCAATGGCCCTGTAGGAGCAGGATCCCAAAACCCCCAGGGGCAGGGCAAAAGGGAAGAGCTATGAAAGAATGTAACTCTCAGTCTCCCCTTCCTGCACCCGGTGATTGCTAGCCCAAACATCCTGCTCCTCCCTTATCCCATGACTGACTCCCTGTATGCCTACATGTAGGGGAAAATGCAAGCCTGCTTCAAGATATTTGCCATCCCCTTGTACTCTTTTCTTACACTTGGAGGCATCTGTCCTTGCATTTCTGATAAAAACAAAACCAAAATAAAAGCTATGTGCAGGGTTCAGCTGCTGCTGCTCTGCTCTCTCTTATAGAGGCAGCCCTGCGCTGCCCCTCAGATTGGTGTCTGAGAATTTTATTTCAGTGCATGGCATTTGGCACACAAACAGGGAAGTTTTCATGGCTCGATAGAGTCCTCATCCACAGTATGGGGTGACATTTGGTTCCTAAGGGTATTACTTTTTCAGGGCTCAATAAAGTCCTGGTCCACAATGTGCGATGACATTTGGTACCTAAGGGTGGAACTTCTTTAGGACCCGATAGAGTCCTCAAGCCTGAGAAAAGGAAAGGACATCCACTCATCCAGGTAGGAACTATAGGCACTTGATTCCTGTGATGGAGTGACCATTGAACTCATTTTTTCTTTCTTTCAGGTGTGCAGTATTTACTTTTGATTTCTCTCTGATCTATCTTTCTGTCTGTTATAAACCTGTTAGTCATGGGAACATCTTTAAGTAAGCAACACGTTGCTCATAAAAAGCAGCTACATATGTTGCTACATTCTATAGGATGCAAAGTTTAACACAATTTTTGTTTGTAATATATCAACACTGCCCATGGTAGCCACCTGAAGGCTATTTTTTGGTTGAGGACATGGGCTTGGGCATGGACATGGTTGAGGCATGGGCAAAAGGCTATAAAATGCATTGGGTCCTGTTAAAATTTCTCATTTGCATACATGGAATCTTTGTCAGATTGCTATCCACTCTTTAAAGAAAAAAATAGCTTGAGCTAGTTGGTAGGACCTTATTCCTCCCTTTCAAATCTGCCGCCACTGTCCCCGTCCTGGCAACAGCCCCTAAGACCCAAAGGAGGCTCCAATATTATCCCCTAATAAATTGCCTCCTCCTTTGCCCTAACAGCAAAAAATAAAGATGTCAAGAGAGAGCACCTCCTTTTCCAAAAAAAGAAAGAAAATGTTATAGGAAGCTCAAAAACAAGAAGGCTTTATTGGTGCATTTCCTGTCCTTTAAGCCCAGGAACAAGCTCCACAGCATAATCATTTTGTCATTCTAGGTCTTCAAAAAGCTCCATAGGAATGTCCGTATGATTGTACCTTCTCTCTTTTTCAGTTCCCAAGGATTCTCCCTTGGGATGCCCTTTAACTCACTAAAAACAATCTGAATTGCAAAATTTTAAAAAGGCTTGATTTCCTTTAACACTGCATGGCCTCAATAAAATCTATAAATTAAATCTTTTCTGCAGAAAATAAGGCTCTACATCAGAACCCAGATCTAAGGGCCTCTTGCAAAATGTGTTTGCCCAAATATGTTTGGCTGGTAAACTCTCTCCTATTAGATGATAATTATCTAAATAGGCTTCCTCCAAATAAACCCAGGTTGCTGGAGGAAACACAGGCCTCCCTAGCAAAGTGGACACTGACTCTCTCTGTCTCACTGTCCCTCCTAATAAATGTGGAGGCTTCTCCCTCATTTCCTAGGTTAATGGCTATAGTTGGAACCCAACATATCTGGTTAGTCTACCTCAGGACAGAAACTTCCCAAACAGCTGCCCAAACTTCCTTTGTTTCAGGTAAGTTCCCTGTCTTCTCTGGCCTGACATGGACTGTCTACTTCCATTTTGATGGAAAAACAAACAAAATCTATGTCTGCTCATCTAGCAGAGCTGACAGGCTTTAAACTGGGAAGCTTTTTTTCTCTGCTTTCTGGCAACACTCTGCCTCTTCTGCCTCCCCTCCTCCTGTTTCTGCACTACCTTGGTGCAGCCTCCATACATGGCTCACTTCAGATTTCCCCATCAGTGTCTCCAATAAAAATTGACAATGGGAAATAAAGCAATTACTTCTACAAAAAAAAATCCAGGTGAAAAATTTGGTATTCAAACTAACTTAGGTTTGTTGGTTTAATTAAAATAAACACATCTTGGGGCGCCTGGGTAGCTCAGTTTTTAAGCATCTGCCTTTGGCTCAGGTTATGTTCCCAGCATCCTGGGATCAAGTCCTGCCTTGAGATCCATGTTCAGTGAAGAGCCTGCTTCTCCCTCTCAAGATCCCTCTGCTTGTGTTCCCTCTCTCTCTATTTCTTTGTGTCAAGTAAATAAATAAAGTCTTTTAAAAAATATTTAAAGGAATAGCATGTAGGACATTAGGAGAAGGAAGGGGAAAATGAAGGGGAAGAAATTGGAGTGGGAGATGAACCATGAAAGACTATGGACTCCAGGAAACAACCTGAGGGTTTTAGAAGGGAGGAGTGTTGGGGGATGGGTTAGCCTCGTCATGGATATTAAAGAGGGCATGTACTATGTGAAGCACTGGTTTTCATACACAAACAGTGAATCATGGAACACTACATCAAAAACTAATGATGTACTGTATGGTGACTAACATAACATAATAAAAATAAATAAATTAAAAATAAAGTTAAAAAAGTAAAGTTAGCAGCATTAAATATAAAACTTTTATTCTACCAAAATTTACTAAAGCTCCAACAAGCTTATGTTATCTTTGTTGCAATTTGTTAGCCAAAAATTGACTTAAAGTAATGGTTAATTTTCTCTCTTCAAGTTTTCATGGGTAATTATTAAAATAGCTTTAAAAGTCTTTGGCAACCTAAAACGTCAAAGTTTTGTTTGAATAATAACTTAGAATTAAATTCATTGAACATCTATGTCTTCTCCAAACAAAATAAAGTACTAGAACATTGATTACTAAATGTAGGTTTATGCTTTTGACTTCCTATTTCAAAAAAACCTAAAAATATTTAAATCTGTTGGCAAACATGCTTTATGCTTAACTGATTCACAAATTTGTTATCTAAAAAGTTTTTAATATAACAGTTCACACTTAGTTACTACTTTGTTTTCCCTAAAGACTAAGATTTTTAAAAATGCAAAATTCTGCTAAACGTAATTAAAACTGACAATAAAAGGGGAACTCTGAAATACTTTTACAAAAAGTATTTTTTATATGCCCCCAAATCAGGCAAATGGAAAATGTTACCAGCAGTCTTTTTTTGCTGGTAACAATTTACCAGCAATTAATGCTCAAATAATTCCCGTGGGGACTTTGCAATTTGGTCTTCAAAATCTTTCTTCAGTCCCTTCAATTCACAATCTCATTGTGATTGATCTTAAAGATTGTTTTTTACTATTCCTTTGCACCCTAAAAATAAAAAAAAAAACCTGTCTTCTAAATCCCTGTAATTAACAATCACAGACCTATATGAAAATACCAATGAAAATATTTGCCTGAAGGGATAATAAATAGCCCCATTATATGTCAGTCTTTTGTTAACCCAACGCAATCCAAACCTATGGTCACTTTTCTTTCCAATTGCAGCTCCTACAAAATGGTTGAGATGATGAAAAAAAAAAAAACCAAAACAATTCAATTAATTGGCTTTAATCCCCAACACATCTATTTAGACATCAACAACAACAACAAAAATTGATCTTTATTCTCCTCTGCTTTAAATTCTCATTTTTTTTTTCACCAAGGGACAAGGGCCTTGAGTAAAGTTTTCTATCCCTCTCTCACAGGCAAAACACATCATGATCCTGTCCCAAATGCCAACAGTTCTCTTCTACTCACCTTCCTGGAGGAGTTAATCCCCATGGTTTATCCACAAATCAACTATGACAAATGGATGTTACCCATTTCCCCTCATTTGGTTGACTACAATGGATGCATGTCACTATTAATACTTACTCTAAATATATATAGACCTCTGCTCAAAGTGGTAAATGCTCCTCTCATGTCATTAATCATCTCTTAAAATGCTTTGGCATAATGGGCACCTCCCCCAAAACGTAAAATGGACAATGGCCTATCTTATAAGTCCCATCACATAACCTAATTTCTAAATGTTTGGAAAGTTACACATTCTACTGGCATTCCCCACAATCTTCAAGGTCAAGCTATTGTTTAAATGTGTCAATGGTATCTTAAAACTACTTTTACATAAACAGAAAGAGGGAACTGAGACCCCCAGAATGAGAATAATGAAGGCACTGTTTACTATTAATCACTTACAACTAGACATTTTAATTCAGCTCATAAAGAACATTTTTTTAAAGATTATTTATTTATTTATTTGAAAGACAGAGATCACAAGTAGGCAGAGAGGCATGCAGAGAGAGAGAGGAGGGGAAACCAGCTCCCTGCTGAGCAGAGAGCCTGATGCAGGGCTCAATCCCAGGACCCTGGGATCATGACCTGAGCTGAAGGCAGAGGCTTTAACCCACTGAGCCACCCAGGTGCCCCTCATTCAGAGCATTTTTGTGGTTACCATTAATAACCACAAGTATGGTATAGACTGCCCAATGTGGGGGCCAGAGTGGAATGGCCTGGTATCTTTACTCACATGGGGGAGAGGTTTTGCAGCTATGCTTTCTCCACAAGGTTCTATATGGCTATTCACTTGGCTGATTAAGCCTCATCATGAGCTGGCATGAGGAATTAAAAAACCTGATTTCATGCTTTGGCTTGATGTTAGTAACTCCCTGCCTTTCAACCTTTAACTTTTTTGCAAATGAACATTACCCATGTATATGTTGCTAAGCAGCAAGCAGAAGCCTGGCTCTCAGTTCAATTGTCCAGGACTTGGCAAGGGAGATTCCTCCAACAATAATCGGTCTATGCTTTAGAAGAAAGGGGGAAAAAAAACCAAAACCAAAATGGTTCTTAGGTATCCCACTGGCAGCTATTTTAACCATCATGGCTGTGGCAACTACTGCCACATCTTTGGCTGTCTCCCTCCAAACAGCACAACAAGTGCATTCATACATGTAAAACACTAGAACTAATTTAGAAGAACAGGTTAAGATTGATCAACAAATATTAGCTAGACTGCAGGCTTTAGAAGCTGCTGTTGTCTGGCTAGGAAAACATCAACTGGCACTCTGGACCAGGTCCCAATTAACTTATGACTTGGAGTTTACCTCCTACTGCATTATTTCAATTCCCTATAACAAGACTTGGGGTAGATTGAAAACTCATCTTAATCAAGCCTATTTTTCCTCTTTGAATCTCTCCATTAAAAATCTGAAACTTAGGTTACAAGCACAAATCAAGAAAGTCAACAAGCTACCATTAATACTCTCAATGATACTTCTATCTGGCTTATTAAAAAAAATTATCCTCTGGGTTCAGTCTCTGCTCCTGGTTTTACATGGCTGGACTGATTTAGTGATCTTCTCTCATGTTATAGTCATCAAGGCAAGACTCTCCTGCCGTTCTGTGTGGAAGACCTGAAACACACTCATAGTGACCATGCAGATCCTTATCATCCCCGTTACTAGCCCACCTAAAAATCCCAGTAAACAGAAAGGGGGAACTGTGGAGTTATTATTAGAAAATATATTATAAGCCCTCAGGATTGAGTGTGGAAGCAGCTGAAACATCAGCAGCATTCCTGTTCTGGGGCTACTGAACACAATGGCCCAGTAGGAGCAGGATCCATGATCTCCTGGGGGCAAGGCATAGGTTATAAGAATATATTGTAAACCCTAAGATGACAGCCTTGTGGATAGAGTATTCTTGGCTGTAGATTTTTTCCCATTTAGTATGTTGAATATATTATGTCATTCCATTCTGGCTTTCCAAATTTCTGTGGAGAGATCTCCAGCTAACCTTATGGGTCTTCCCTTGTAAGGCAGGGACATCTTTTGTCTGCTTATAGGATTTTTCTTTATCAGTATAGCTTGCAAATTAAACAACAATATGTCTTTTTTTTGGCCAGTTTTTATTGATTTTAATGGGATTTCTCTGTGCTTCCTTGATTTGGATGTCTGTTTCTTTCCCCAGATTAGAGAAGTTTTCAGCTATTATTTCCTTACATAAAGCTTCTGCCCACCCCCTTTTCTCTCTTCTTCTTTTGGGACTCCTGTGATATGAATGTTATTACATTTTTAAAAAGATTTTATTTATTTGACAGAGAGGCACAGTGAGAGAGGGAACACAAGCAGGGAGAGTGGGAGAGGGAAAAGCAGGCTTCCTGCTGATCTGGGAGCCGGATGCAGGGCTCGATCCCAGGACCCTGGGATCATGAACTGAGCTGAAGGCAAATGCTTAATGACTGAGCCACCCAGGAGCCCCGAATGTTATTACATTTGATGTAGTCACTGACTTCTGTAAGTCTATTCTCATGATCCATAGTTCTTTTGTCTTTTGTTCAGCTTCATTGTTTCCATCCTTTTTTTAAAAAAAGATTTTATTTATTTATTTGACAGAGAGAGCGAGCAAGCAAGCAAGAGAGAGAGAGAGAGCACGAGTAGGCAGAAAGGCAGGCAGAGGGAGAGGGAAAAGCAGTCTCCCTGCTGAGTAGAAAGTCTGACATGGGACTTGATATCAGGACCCTGGGATCATCACCTGAGCTGAAGGCAGACTCTTTATGGTCTGAGCCACCCAGGCACCCTTCCATTATTCTTTTATATCACTTATTTGTCCCTCTACTTCTTCTATACTTGTGGTCATTATATCCAGACTGTTTCAAATCACAGTTATTGTATTTTTCATTTCAGACTAATTGTTTTTAATTCTATTTTCTCTGTGGTAAGGGTCTCCCTGATGTCTTCTATGCGTTTCTTATGCTCAGTGTGTATCCTTATGATTGTTGTTTTAAATTCTCCATCAGACATGTTACTTATATCTGTTTTAATTAGATATCTGGCCATGACCTTTTTTTACATTTTCTTTTGGGATGAATTCTTCTGTCTTGGCATTTTGTCTAAATCACTGTCTTCTTCTCTGTGTTAGAATATCCTGTTATGTTTCCTGCTCCTGAGAGTAATGGTTTTATGAAAGAAGTCATATTGTGTCCAGGACCTGGCTCTTCAGGATGTGTTTCTGGTGTGTGTTGCAGGCACTCTGTTGCTGTGTTTTGGCTCCCTTAACCATTCAGACAAGTTATCTGCAGAGACTTTCTTTGCCTGCAGTGGGCAGTGTGTGGACCTTGGCCAGAATATGTTGAAAAAATGATGGTTAGATGCTCTGAAGTAGGTGGAAATGTCTTAATTGTATGTGTGTTGTGGTGCCTCTTCCATCCTTGTCAAGGGGGAGTGCTAATCTCCTTTCATACAACACCGAAGATCTTTTTAAATGGTATTTGTTTGGGGACCTATGAATTTCGTTAACTTGGATGTCCAATCCTCTTCCCCGATTTGAAATGTTCTCAGGCTTTATTTCTTTAAATATATTTTCTATCTCCTCCTGTCTCTCTTCTCCTAATGGGACTCCAATTATTTGTTCATTGCTTCATTTGATTATAGCCCATAGTTTATGTAGGCTCTCTTCATTGTTTTTCATTGTTTTTTTCTTTGTTCTGTGACTGCGTTATCTTAAGGGCCTTTCTTCCACTTTACAAGTTTTTTTCTTCTGCTTGATCCATTATAGTGTTGCTCCTCTCTATTGCATTTTTCATTTCATTCACTGTATTTTTCAATTTCAGAATTTCTGTTTGGTGTTTATTTTTGTGATTTCTATCTCTTTGTTAAATTCTCATTTTGTTCATGTGTTGTTTACTGGGCTTTCTTACATTGTCTTTCATGTTTTCTTGTAGCTCATTGAGTTTCCTTAAAACAACAATTTTGAATTCTTTTCAGGTAAATTGTTGATCTCTATGTCATTGTGGTCAATTATTGGAAGATTACTGTGATCCATTATTGGTGTTGTTTCCTTGATTTTACATGTTCCTTGAAGTCTTACATTGCTATCCTTGCACTTGAAGTAGTGGTCACTCTATCCTTCATTTTTTATTGACTGATTTTCAGAGAGAAATACCTTCTGTCAGTCTTTCCAGAGAACTCAAGACCTTCTATGGATACAGCTCATCCATACTTTTTGCTCCCTCTTGTGGCAGGATTCTTAAATTTGTATGCCTTCTCTCAATTTCGCAATGCACCAGTCTAAGTTCTGGTTGCTTCCTTTTTGCTTTCCCATGGGCAGTGCTAAGTGCCCAAATTTGGTCTCTCCCCAGCCTGCAGATTTGGGTCAGCTTTCTACTTACTAGCCATCTGCCAAAACTCACTCTTGCTGCCCTTTGGAGTATCCCCAGATGGTGCCAGCCACAAAGTGTGGGTTATGTGAGTGTGGCACATAAAATGCTGGGGTGCTTATGGAGGTATTAGCTCACTAGAAGTCACAAAGGGCACATTGATGGGCCTCCTGGTGGAATCTATGATGTGGTTAGTAGGATCTTTGCCCCTTCGATAACTTCTAAGCCCTGGCTGCTGTTCTCCTAGCCACTCACCACCCTCCTATTGTCCAGCTCACAATTCAGTGCTCTAGATGCAGTGAGAGAGAAATGGTCCTCTTTGGCAGTGTTCTGCACAGTGGTGAAAGCTGGACACTCATTCACCCACTCTCACTTTATCCTACAGGAGAAATCATGGGTCAAGGAGAGCACTCTTGGCATCGAACAGGGCCACCTTGGGTGAGGAGTGATGTTGACAGGGAAACTGAAGGGACTCCATTTTAGAAAACCTCTATTTCTGCTGTTTCTCACTAAGTCCCATTTATTCATGTTCTATATTTTTGCATCTACATTCCCACTCTAAGAGGAGACAAGAAAATTAATCATTCTCTAATTTTTGTCCTAGGGCCCCAACCACCTGATAATATCTAAGAAAGACCAGATCCTAAACATGTTCCAGGACATAAGCTTTGAACAAACCATAGTCAAAACTGGCATCAACACTCACTACTTTTGGTGATCCATGGAATAACACTTATTGTTTACTTGACACTCAGCTTTGATTGGACCTTACCCTGGATTCCTGGCAGAACATGTATCCTGGACCCCTTTCCAATATAAACTCCTAACCCCAAGTGAGGGGGAAACTCACATTTCCTTTTCTGATTCTCCCAGACACTCTATCTGCTATATGCAATCACTTACGCTAGTCAATAAACTTCTCTCATTTCCTCCTGGCTTGCGTTTGGTTTCTGTCATGCACAAAACCAAGCATCCTCTTGGCTGATCCAGTGAGACCCCCTCTTGGTCCTCAGGCCTGTCCTGCCTGTATCAATGCAGGTAAAGTCAAGGTGTTCCTTTTATCCTCTTCAATGCATCCAATTTCTGTTTTTCTTTTCTTTCCAACACTGTGCTAAAACTTCTCTGCTGGATTCCTGGACTTCCACAAAGTCTCTCTTATCTGTGAATGACTATACAACTCTGTTCTCCAGAGGTTTGCAGGCCATGTCCTAGAAGGCCTGTGCCAGTTCACTGTGCATTTCAGGGTCCAAAGCTGGGATTGAGGTCTGTATGCTTATTACCTGACATATAGGTGGGTACAACTCTTCCTGAGTCATTTGGCCTATGGTGCCGGATCTCACAGGTCCTACAAAGGTACTTTTGTCCACAAGTGGATGCCAAATTTCTGTTGTTGAGGGGGTATACAAAGAGGGACATCTTTTTCAGCCATCTTCCTGATGTCACTTCCAGATCTTTCCCTTTAAATTACTTTGATGGACTTTCTTTAATCCTAGGTGACTTCTTTGTGTCTCTCTTTAAAGAATGACAGCACCAGCTACTTGGTTTCTTACTTGGTCGAAGAGCTCTTGGATGTTTTACCAATACAACTGGCCATAGTGGTAAAAGGGAGGAATAAAAGCATTAGCTTATGGTGCGGCCATTCTGGAAAACAGTATGGAGGTTCCTCAGAAAGTTGAAAATAGAGCTACCGTACAACCCAGCAATTGCACTACTGGGTATTTACCCCAGAGATACAAATGCAGTGATCTGAAGAGGCATGTGCACCCCAATGTTTATAGCAGCAATGTCCACAATAACCAAACTATAGAAAGAGCCTAGATGTCCATCAACAGATGAATGGATAAAGAAGATGTGGTATATATATACAATGGAATATTATGCAACCATCAAAACCCCTGAATCTTGCCATTTGCAATGATGTAGATGGAACTAGAGGGTATTATGCTAAGAGAAATAAGTCAATCAGAGAAAGACATTTATCATATGATCTCACTGATGTGAGAAATTTGAGAAACAAGATGGAGGATCATAAGGGAAGGGAGGGAAAAATGAAACAAGATGAAACCAGAGAGGGAGACAAACTGTAAGAGACTCATAATCTCAGGAAACAAACTGAGGGTTGCTGGAGGGGAAGGGGGTGGGTAGGATGGGGTGTCTGGGTGATGGACATTGTGGAGGGTATGTGATATTGTGAATGTTGTGAATTGTGTAAGACTGATGAATCACAGACCTGTACCCTGAAACAAATAATACATTATATGTTAATTTTAAAAAGCATTGGCTTATGTCATATCTGCACTAGACATCAAGATAATTGAATGATTCACTATGAGAATAAAAGATTTAGAACTACTTAAGATCTTTGATATCATCTTTTTAAATTTCATATTTGACTTATGAGAAAAAGAAGGGAAAGTATTCTCCTGGGCCTTCTGTCTCCTAACACAGTGCCCTTTTAATTATATTCCTTATATTTATCAAATACACACATGATAAGTATCTGGCTTCCATTTTGAAAAAGGAAAACCTGGGTTTTGGCACTGCTTTACCTAGGGGGTCCCACTGGGAGTTTGCCCTATATTCTGGGGTCTCCATTTCCTCCCATCATTCATATGTCCTTACCATGGGATCAGCTTTTCAGGGCTCTATTTCCTGCTTTTCCATGTGGCAGAAGGTGTGTTAACAGAGCACCTTCCCTCTATCCCTGTATTTATAATTGGTCTTCTGGCAGCAGTATCCCAAACTAGAAGAATGGGTAGTAGTATAAATTTCAGACACCGTGACAGATCATCAAGAGTGATATTTAGGGATAATGCTACTTTGTAATGGTTCTCAAATCAATATTATGTGAGTGGCCTCAAACTATGTGACTTTTTACATTCAGGGCCAGAACTTACGAGGTAAAAGAAAAGGATCTTTACAGCTGATAGAGTGATATCATTCTCTAACCTTACAAGCCTTTCTCTCTCTTTAAGTCTGGAGGATGAATAATGATGCAGACTGTTTATCATATCTTGGGATGCCTCATGAACTTGTAGTTAAGTCACTTGATCTCAAACACCTTGCTTTCTTTAGCATGGTCTGATGGAAAGACCACTAGACTAGATGTTAGGAAACCTGAACTCTATTACTAGTTCATTCATTAACTGATGTCATCACCGTGGGCTTGAAACCTGACCCTCTCAGGGCCTGTTTCCTTACCTGCAAAATGAGGAAATTGGACCAGATTAGTGGTAATCAACCTTTTGTGGATCAGAATCACTTCACTTTAAAATACAGGTGAAACAATACAAATGCCTGATCACTACTTTCAAGAGATTTTGAAGAGACTGTCTTTTTTCCACTGTATATTTTTTCCTGCTTTGTTGAAAATTATTTGACCATAGAGTTGAGGGTCCATATCTGGGCTCTCTACTCTGTTCCATTGGTCTATGTGTCTGTTTTGATGCCAGTACCATGCTGTCTTGGTGATCACAGCTTTGTAGTAAAGCTTGAAATCAGGTAATGAGATGCCACCAGCTTTATTTTTGTTTTTCAACATTTCCTTAGCGATTCGGGGTCTTTCTGATTCCATACAAATTTTAGGATTATTTGCTCCAGCTCTTTGAAAAATACCAGTGGAATTTTGATGGGAATGGCATTAAAAGTATAGATTGCTCTAGGTAGTATAGACATTTTAACAATGTTTATTCTTCCGATCCAAGAGCATGGAATGGTCTTCCATCTTTTTACATCTCCTTCAATTTCTTTCATGAGTGTTCTGTAGTTCCTCGAGTACAGATCCTTTACCTCTTTGGTTAGGTTTATTCCCAGGTATCTTATGGTTCTTGGTGCTATAGTAAACAGTCTCTTCAATAAATGGTGCTTGGAAAATTGGACAGCTATATGTAGAAGAATGAAACTCGACCATTCTCTTACACCGTACACAAAGATAAACTCGAAATGGATAAAGGACCTCAATGTGAGACAGGAATCCATCAGAATCCTAGAGGAGAACATAGGCAGTGACCTCTTTGATATCAGCCACAGCAACTTCTTTCAAGATATGTCACCAAAGGCAAAGGAAACAAAAGCAAAAGTGAACTTTTGCGACTTCATCAACATCAAAAGCTTCTGCACAGCAAAGGAGACAGTCAACAAAACAAAGAGGCAACCCACGGAATGGGAGAAGATATTTGCAAATGACAGTACAGATAAAAGGTTGAT
>PISX010030792.1:7658-18358 GCA_004024625.1 Mellivora capensis | reverse complement strand
CAGGAAATGACAGATGCTGGCGAGGATGTGGAGAAAGGGGAAGCCTCCTACACTGTTGGTGGGAATGCAAGCTGGTGCAACCGCTCTGGAAAACAGCGTGGAGGTTCCTCAAAAAGTTGAAAATAGAACTACCCTATGACCCAGCAATTGCACTACTGGGTATTTACCCTAAAGATACAAACATAGTGATCCGAAGGGGCACGTGCACCCGAATGTTTATAGCAGCAATGTTTATAGCAGAACAATAGCCAAACTATGGAAAGAGCCTAGATGTCCATCAACAGATGAATGGATAAAGAAGACATGGTATATATACACGATGGAATACTATGCAGCCATCAAAAGAAATGAAATCTTGCCATTCGCAATGACGTGGATGGAACTAGAGGGTATCATGCTTAGTGAAATAAGTCAATCAGAGAAAGACAACTATCATATGATATCCCTGATATGAGGTAGTGGAGATGCAACATGGGGGACTAGGGGGGAAGAAAAAGAAGAAAAGAAACAAGGTTGGATTGGGAGGGAGACAAACCATAAGTGACTCTTAATCTCACAAAACAAACTGAGGGTTGCTGGGGGGAGGGGGTCGGGAAAGGGAGGTGGGGTAATGGATATTGGGGAGGGTATGTGCTATGGTTAGTGCTGTGAAGTGTGTAAACCTGGCGATTCACAGACATGTACCCCTGGGGATAAAAATATGTTTATAACAAATAAAAATTAAAAAAAGAATGATGTAGTGTCCTTCTGTATCTCTGATTACAGTCTTTAGTTTAAAATCTAATTTATCTGATATGAGAATCACTAACCCAGCCTTCTTTTGAGGCCCATTGGCATGACCGATATTTCTCCATCCCTTCATTTCAATCTGGATGTATCCTCATGTTTAAAGTGGGTCTCCTGTAGACAACATATGGATGGGTCCTGTCCTTTTATCCACTCTGCAACCCTGTGTCGTTTTATGGGCGCATTTAGGCCATTCACATTGAGAGTGATTATTGATAGATGTTTTTATTGACATCGTGTTGCCTTTGAAGTCTTTCTTTCTGTAGATTGTTTCTATATTTCTGTTCAATGATATTCTTAGGATATTTCCCCTTTTATAGAACCCCCCCTTAATATTTCTTGCAGTGTCGGCTTGGTGGTCGCATACTCTTTTAAGCCTTGCTGTTCTTGGAAACTCTTTATCTCTCTGTCCATTTTGAATGTCAGTCTTGCTGTATAAAGTATTCTTGGCTGCATGTTTTTCCCATTTAGTGCCTTGAATATATATTGCCAGCCCTTTCTGGCTTGCCAGTTTGCTATGGACAGGTCTGATTTATTCTGATGGGTTTTCCTCTGCATGTAGGAATCTTCTTTGTCCTAGCTGCCTTCAAGAGAGTTTCTCTAGAATTATAATTCCTCATTCTTACTATCAGGTGCCTCGAGGTGTTTTGAGAATCTAAAATCTTAGGGGGTTCTGTTCTGCCTCTAGTACATGAATGCTGTTTCCATTTGCAAGATTCGGAAAATTTTCATGAAGAACGTGTTCCACTCTATCTTCTAGACTTCTTTCTTTCTCTTCCCCTTCAGGTATTCCAATAATTCTGACGTTGGAAGGTTTCATGGCATCATTTGTTTCCCTGATTCTGTTTTTGTGGCTTCTAACCTGTTTGTTCCAGGCTTCCTCCTGATCCTTTGTCTCTATCTGTTTGTCCTCCAGATCACTAATTCTATCTTCTGTCTCTGTTACCCTAGCTTTTATATAACTTAGATTAGATTGGAACTCTTTTAGAACATTGTGAACATCACCCTGTTGCCTTTCTATTCTGCCCTAATCAATTCCATTTTGTAATCCATAGATTTCTCCCCATCTAGCTATTGCCTGGATAATTGTTAGCCTGAATTCTCTTTCTAACATATTGTCTATGTTGATAGCCGTTAACTCTGTTGTAGAGGTCCCAGCATCTGATTTTTTCTTCTGTTGGGTATTCCTCCTTCTAGTCATTTGGTGGGAGATGGCTTAATGGATGTAGCTGGATGTATCTACCATGCAGTCAAGGTCCACCCTGGAATGCTTCTGAGCAATTAAGAGTCCCCACCCAAATGAAAGAAGAAAGAAAGAGAGAAAAAAGTAAACAAGAGAGGGAGAGAGAGAGAGACAGGAAAAAAAAGAAAGATAAAAGAGAAGGCCCAGCTCAAATGGGCCCCAAAGTTATATTTATGAATTATACAAACAAAAACAGACAAACAAAAAGACTGATAATAGTTGATGACAAGAGAAAAAAAATATATAAATATTTAAAAGCAAAACAAAAAAGGAACTCGTCAAAAAAAACTCCAAGTGTTAGATTTATATACTACCAGGACAAACACAAATACACAGAAATAGTGGTGGAAGAAAAAGTTGGGCAAGTGGTTATCAATTCTCAGTGTGGGTGAGCAAGGTTATTTTAATTTTTCCTGGATGTATCTTGATATCTTTCTTTTTTTAAAGATTTTATTTATTTATTTGACAGTGAGAGATCACAGTAGACAGAGAGGCAGGCAGAGAGAGATAGAGGGAAGCAGGCTCCCTGCTGAGCAGGGACCCTGGTGCGGGACTCGATCCCAAGACCCTGAGATCATGATCTGAGCCAAAGTCAGTGGCTTAACCCACTGAGCCACACAGGCGCCCTCTTGATATCTTTCTAAAGGGACTCAACTTTCCTAAGATAAAGGGGGATTAAAAATTGGTTTACCTAAAGAGGTAGCATTGATTGGGGAAAGGGGATTACTTTGAATTTAACTCTGTATGAATATTAAAAAATAAAAATAAAAAAGAATAAACTAAACTAAACTAAAATAAAATTTTAAAAAATTTAAAAAATTGAAAAGCAAAAGAAAAACATGGGTATATGTATCAAAAAGTTCAGGTTAAAAGGTTATTCTGGAATTTGATGCACTGGACATCTCACTGTGATGATAAATAGGTTAAATTTATCTATAAAAATTGAATCAGAATAGTGGGAATGAATTAAAAATAAAAGTTGTATCTATGAAGTAGTGGTGGTTTTTCTCTTGTCTTTTTTCCCCCTCGGTTGGCTTTCTGGGGGAGGGCCTGCCGTGTGGGTTTTCAGGCAGTGTTTCCTAAGTTAAGTCCTCCTGCCCCCCTCAAGGGGGTGGGCTCTGAGCGAACCAGTTTTTCAGGCTTTTTTTTCTCTAGAGGTTTTTATGTTTGTTTGTTCATTTGTTTCCTGTCACCTTGACAGCTTTTGATGGTTTTTAGAGGTTTAGTGGAAACCAAACTGCACCCTGACCTCCCTCTCAGAGAGAAGCCTCAGTCTGTTCCCCTCTGGGTGTTCCAGAGCACATAAATTCCCCCTTGGTCTCTGGCAGAGCATATTCCCATTCGCGGTCCCTGGGGATGCAGGAACTTCTGCTTGTACCTGAAATCATGACAGCGGCAGCTGTCTGGGCAGCTCCAGACCACCAGAGATGTCCTGAGCAGTGATATAACACTTAGATTTTCACACTGGCCTGGTCTGGGAGTGCTCAGACTTTCCGGGTCCGAGACCGCCGGGGTGGCACCTGCATGCACCTCTCTCAGGGAAAGGTGTGGAGTGGGACTCAGACTCTGATAGTACGGTGTGGCATGTGCTTGGAGAGTACAAAAAGGCTCTGGTTCTGCCAGCTGGCAAGAATCCCAGCCCTCCTCATGGGAGCTGACACCCAGGTGCTCTCAGGAGCGCTTGCGACTCAGGGACCAAGATCTGGTTTCTTTGCTGCACTCTCTCTGGCTCAGCACCAGGGGTGGTTGTCCTTGGTCCAGGGACTTAAGTCCCTGTCCCTACCCGCCGCAATTCCCACAATTTCCCCCCATTATCCTTTTCTCTTTTTGAGTCCTTTCAACCAGACTCCAAGTTAATACTGGTCCCCAGTCACAGGGCACTCTCATATTGGGGTATTACTTTCTAGTGGGTTGCTTCTGGTGGCTCCCTCTCCTTTTAGTTTATCTTCCAATATCAGTCCGACATTCCCACTCTGCTTTACCTGTCTACTGGTGTCTTCTTCCCCCATAGAGATCCATAAGTGTATAATTCTACTCTTAGACTGATTTAATGGGTGATGGGAGCTCTTTGGTAGGTAATCAGCTCACTTTAGGGTACAGGTTGAAATGGTGCCTCCTCCTAGTTCTCCGCCATCTTATATCCCCTTATTTATTCTTTCTAAAAACTTATCCTTGAAAGGGGAAAGAGTGTACCTCCAGGTTATTTCAGCTTGACAACAATAGGTTCATGAATGTCCTTCTTTTCGTATACAGATTTCTTCCCATCTCTTGAATGCCTTCCAGACCTACATAACAAAACTTCCAAGTTGGTGACAACTACCTACTTCCTTTCCTCTAATTCCATACTGCTAATTGTGACCAAGCTTACTGGCTGCACTAAACATTTTTGTTATCCAGCCTTAGCTGGTCTGTAATGAGACTTGTCATTCTTTTCTTTTTCAACACTTTGCGCAGTCCAGAGATTACAAATGATGTGTTGGGTCTCAGTGCGCAGACACCTTTCTTTGCCTTCAACATACTTCATGTTAACGACTTCCCAACATTTTAAATTGTCAATTTTACATGAAAATCCAAATGTTCAAAATATCAAAAATGAAAAACAAAAGAAAACAATACACATTTAAAAAAAGATTTTCTTTCATTTATTTTAGAGAAAGAAAGAGAGGATGTGCATGTGCATGAGTAGGAGGAGGGGCAGAGGCAGAGGGAGAGGAACAGAAACCTCAACAGACTACATGATGAGCAGGTAGCCCCACATAAAGCTTGATCTCACAACCCTGAGATCATGACCTGAACCAAAATGAAGAGTTGGATGCTTAATCAACTGAGCCAACCAGGTGCCCCATAAAACACATTTAAAAAAAAAAGAAAATCTGACAAGGGTCTTTTAACACATGTCTCCAGTCAGCTGGAGCTTTCTTAACATTCAGCTGAAATAAAGGCCTTTCTTACAAGTCACGAATGAGCTTACCACAGATAAAATGTTTCTTCTCAATTTTCAATTAATTTCAGATATCCACATTTTCCAATGATACATAGACCTCATATATGAAAACTATTGACAGTGGGATGGGGGGATCCGTCTCCCCCCTTTCTATCAAATGTAAGTTACTGTTCAACTCACTCCAGAAAACACAAAATCCCAAACTTTTCCACGTTATGTTTATAGACACAAACACCTCAGGTTAAGAAATGTAGGAGAAGGGAGTTGAGGGAAATTGGGGGGGAGATGAACCATGAGAGACTATGGACTCTGAAAAACAACCTGAGGGTTTTGAAGGGGCAGGGGGTGGGAGGTTGGGGGAGCCAGGTGGTGGGTATAGTGGAGGGCACGCATTGCATGGAGCACTGGGTGTGGTGTAAAACTATGAACTCTGTTACGCTGAAAAGAAATTAAAAAAATATATATATATTTAAAAAAAAAAGAAATGTATCTTTCACATTTGAATCACCCATAGCACTGGTATTGTTCTTTTACTTTTGCTTAAGAAAAATATCATAGTATGATTAACATACTATGCTATATTAGTTTCAGGTGTACAATAAAGTGTCTTGTTAATTCTGTACATTACTTGATGCTTACCATGATAAACATAGTCACCTTCTGTCACCACACTGCATTTTTATGGTATTATTGATGATATTTCTTATGCTGTACTTTACTTTTCTGTAACTTATTTGTTTTGTAACTGGAAAAAATTTACCTCTTTATCCCCTTTGCCTATTCTCTTACCCACTTTCCCTTTGGCAACCAACAGTTTGTTCTCTGTATTTAAGAGTGTGTTTCGGTTTTTATTTGTTTTTTAGATTCCATATATAACTGAATTCGTATTACCAATTATTTTTACAATACTGTCACTCCTCTTAAACTTCACATGTCTTTTCCTTTAAAATCTGTTCCACAGGGAAATGGATAAATTACCAAACTTTTATCCCATGTAAGGAATATCTATATTTATCTATATCTATATCTATCTATCTATCTATCTATCTATCTATAGATAGATATAGATATATACATATAATGTACAGGATAGGTAGATCCTATGAATAAGAAAGTGTGAAATTTGAGATGTTTGGGGTTAAATACTGAAATTCCAGAAGTGGATCCCTGGTTCAAATTTCAACATTACTCATTCCTATCTTGCTGGCCAGGAATCACAGCTACAATGTCTTTACCAAAGTATTCCTCCAGCCAACAATTTTTGTTCTCCCCAGATCATGTTTTCTTGTGTGTTTTTCAGTGTGGATAAGCTGACAGTTTTCTGAGTATTCAAAGTCTGATTCCTTTTTCCATAACAAGTGTTTAACAATTCCTTGTTAAAATTATCTCTACGCTCTTGCACTCTACTATGAACTGTAACAAATATCCAGATTGGACCTTTGACATTTTTTTTTCTTAGAAATCTCATCAGTTAATCATTTAAGTTCATCAAAAATAAGTTGTTTTCCAAAAAATACTAAGCACAAATCAGTCAACTGTTTTACCTCTTTATAACAAAGATCACCTTTCCTCCAGTTTCTAATAACATTCTTCATTCCCACTGGAGACCACATGAGCATAACCTTTAAAGGTTCATTCTTCTACTGACAGTCTCTTCAAGCCAATGTAGGTTTTTCTAACATGCACCTCGGAACTCTTCCGGCCTTTCCCCATCCCACTTCCACAAAGTCACTTCGATATGTGTAGGTATTTGTTACAGCAGCTCCCTAGTTTTCAATGCCAAAATGTCCACTAGGTTGCTAGAGCTGTGTTAACAAAATGCCAGCCACAAGACTGGGTGGCTTAAACAAAAGAAAATTTTTTTTTTCAGAATTCTGGAAGATGGAAGCCCATAATTAAGATATCAGAAGGTTTGGTTTCTCCTAAAGCTTCTCTTCCTGGCTTGGAGACAGGACCTTCATGCTGTGTCCTCACATGGTCTTTCCCATGCACGTCCATCCTTATTGTCTCTTCCCATAATTATAAGGAAGCCTGACTTATTGAATGGGATTCAACTAGGATTCAATTATGATTTAATTTAAGCTAATTGCTCCTTCAAAGGTTTTATCTTTTTAAAAAGATTTTATTTATATATTTGACAAAGAGAGATCCATGTAGGCAGAGAAACAGGCAGAGAGAGAGGGGAAGCAGGCTACTTGCTGAACAGAGAGCCAGATGAGGGGCTCAATTCCAGGACGCCAGGAATAAAAATGTATGCATGTGTTTGTTTGTGTGTGTGTCTATGTGTGTGTGCGTGTGTGTGTCTCTGTGTCTGTGTATATATAGACAGAAAGACTATATTTATAAAATGTATAGATGAACGATATCAAAAATATATAGATAGTAGCTGGATAAATGATAGAAAGATTGGATAGATAGAAGATAGATAGATAGACGATAAGGAGCAATTGGTTCACAGAATTATGGTAAACAAGTTCCATGATCTGTCTTCTGCTAACTGAAGCCCTAGGAAAGCTCATAGAATATTCCAGTTGGAGTCCAGCAGCCTTAGAGGTAGGGGAGCCAGTATTTAAATCATAATCTGAGAGCAATAAAAGATACAATTAGATATTCCATATCAGGAGTGAGGCAGGAAAAAATGGGTGAGTTCCTTTCCCTTCAACATCTGTTCTGTTCAGGGCTCAGGGTATTGAATGATGCCCACCTACACTGGGCAGGACTATTTAATGAGATTATTGATTAAATGTTTTTCTTATCCAGAAAGATCCTCATAAGCACACTAAGAAATAATGGTTAATCTGGGCATCCCAAGACCAATCAAGACCAATTTTATGTATCCCAAGACACATAAAATTAAGCATCACAGTGTCCTCATAGGATAATATCTGGTCTCTTTCAACTCAGAAATATCTAAAAATAATAATATTCGTGGGAATGACAACCTAAATTGAGGCACACTATAATCAAATATGTCTAATTGAGCCACACTATATACATATGGACCCATATAATGAAATCAAGGGGGATACACACTCATAACTGATTTCTGATAGAGGTCTCCAGTGCCACATTATTAAGAAATAAATTTTGTCCCATCTGAATTCTCTCTATTGCATAGTTCTGCTATAGCAAACACATGTCAAATGTGCTTTCTGTTTCACGGATAGTCCACGTTAGTAACTATGAATTTGGGATTTGGAGTTAGTCAGAACTGTCTTCAATCTTGTTATTGAAGTTATTAGCTGTTACTTCATTTCTCTAAAGTCTAGTTCCCTGTTTTCAAAATGGAGTTGACTATTGTCGATATTTTCTGACTGTCAATGAGATTTATAAACAATAATATTGGGAAATATTGGGAAATATTCAACTCAGCATATAGTAATCACATTACAAATGTGGAATAATATAAAACACAAAAATAAATCATTACATCTTTACAGAATAAAATGATATATAATTTTATGTGTTTCCTCAATGCAAGACTTTACTACTTGATTTTTTATTCCTAAGGGAGACTTTATATTTTGTAGTACACTGTGTGATTTTCTTTCTTTTACCAGAGTGCTCTACGTCATCACCAGCCCACTCGATGGGAATATACTATTTTAGTCAATGAAAAGTAAGGAAGAGTTTTAACCCTCCTTCTGAAAAAGATTCCATTCCTGCTTGGGAAAGACCTTTCCCATGTTTTAGTGGCATTGCCACCAGGGTACTTCCTATGTAACACCATTAAACTTTCCCCAGGAAACCAACCATAAGTAAGGGAGTTCCTAGTTCATCCCTTCATGTTCCTTCTCTGGGCTGCATGGGCTCCTTTACACAGTACACAAACTGTCTTCTGCTTGGTATTTAGCCTTGTGTAGTACAGGCTATCACTACTGCATGAGATTTGCCCAATGTCTAGTTACAACTCATATATTGTAAGACTTGGAAATGGAATGTTGGCTCTTCATTGCCAATGGGAACACTTGAGACCATGGTGTGATTCAAGTATTTTCATCTCCTCCTTCTCTCTTGCTTTGAAATCCATCCTGCCATGTGTAATCAGAGAACAAATATGATCACTCAAAGGAGTTAGTGGCTGGTAAATATACAACTAACCCGTCATACCTGATTCACACAGAGATTGCTTTTCATCATTCTCTGCATGACACAGAGCTCATCTAAATGAGAAGTACAAATGTTTTCAAAGGCAACTCCCATCACATCTCAAAAATGTGAAATAATGACAAAAACAAATACTTTGGTGTATTTTCTGTTCACCCACCTGACTTTTCATTACACTCAAGATACATTAATGACGTGACTGAATGTTTAATGATTTTTTAATTGGCCAGGGTTGCATCTTTTAGAGAAAGATCTTTGAATATTCATCACAGATAAATGATAAGCATGTGGAAATAGAAAGGATATGTTGATCAGCATTAATGGAAAATCCAACATGAAAATTATTGTGATAGTTTTTATGGGAATATAAGGAAAATGTCTTAGTCAGCTTGGGCTGCTATAACAAAATACCATAAACTGAGTAGCTTCTCAACAATAGAAATGAGTATCATCCTGGAGGTTTTAGGTCATATATCTGAGTGCCAGCATGGTTCAGTTCTGGTGAGAGCCCTCTTCCACATTGCAGATTGCTAACTGCTCATTGTATCCTCGTGCGGTGTAAAGAGAGCTAGCTAGCCCTCTAACCTCTCCCTATAAGGACACCAATCCTATACATGAGGGCTCACCCTTGTGACCTAATTATCTCTAAAGGCCCCAACTCCAAATACCATCTTACTGGTATTAGGATTTTAACATATGAATATTTGAGAGCCACAAACATTCAGTCCATAACAGATGACTAAAAATAGTTATCTCAAGAACTTCACTTTAGAGTTATAGATCATTAAGGCATACTTGTGGAACCATAGACTTCGAGTTGTTTGAGGAAAATCCTACTGTATATGCCTGAGCCTGTAGTACTCAGTGTGTCTAGGAAATATGCCATGTTGAGCAGAAAATAATCCCTTTTTGCAAACTGGTCTTAACATAAAGTAGAGAAAAGGTGAGGAGGAAAAAAAAACAGATATCAATCACGGAATGTTATGTGCAAATTGAAAGTTCAGGTAAATATTTTCATCACTTACAGTTTCTGAGGGGCAGAGAGTCGTTCAACACAACTTTCCTTCTAGAACTGTTGGCACTCTTGTGTCCCTATTACTCTGCTAAGAATATTCTCGCCGAAGCTCAATTCTTATCTCTCTGGGACCCATTATTGCCTCCATCCTCTTCATACATTCATATCTCAATGCCGTACTGTACTGAGTGCTGCCGTTCCATGACATTTGGATCTTATCTACCACATACCTTTATTCTCTTGCCTCAGTCTCTTTTTCTGCATTATTAATGTTTTTTTCTTTCCTTTTCCCTTTGCTACTCTAGTGTAAAATGTAAAGTTCAATACCACATGAAACTTTAGAAAACACCTTTCTAGAACTATTACTCATGAATAACAGTTGGTTTTTCATTGTGGATCTTATGCAGAGACTAATATACATAGGAAGAAATCAATAAGCTTCAACTTATACAAAATAAATGAAATAGAACAATATTTGAAAGAAAGATCCACAGTATCACAAGAATGTGCCTGGTGCCTGGTATCATTTGCAAATGATTGATTCTGATAGTAACTAGAAGTGCCATAAGTTTAGAAAAGCATGTCTCTGGATTAGTCTAGGAGAG
>PISX010030791.1:0-18268 GCA_004024625.1 Mellivora capensis | reverse complement strand
TTGGCAAGGAAGAAGTCAAACTCTCTCTCTTCACAGATGACATGATTCTTTATATGGAAAACCCAAAAGACTCCACCCCCAAACTACTAGAACTCATACAGCAATTCAGTAACATGGCAGGATACAAAGTCAATGTACAGAAATCAGTGGCTTTCTTATACACTAACAATGAAAATACAGAAAGGGAAATTAGAGAATCTATTCCATTTACTATAGCACCAAGAACCATAAGATACCTGAGAATAAACCTAACCAAAGAGGTAAAGGATCTGTACTCGAGGAACTACAGAACACTCATGAAAGAAATTGAAGAAGACATAAAAAGATGGAAGACCATTCCATGTTCTTGGATCGGCAGAACTACTCTTAACTTCTCTCTACCTTACTACAGTTTTCTTAAGTAATCTCTATGCCCAGCGTGGGGTTTGAACTTATAACCCTGAGGTCACAAGTCCCATGCTCTACCAACTGAGCCATCCAGGTGTCCCTATCCCTTAGTTCATTTTAACCTTAAGGAAAGAAATGAACACTAGAACTAAATTACTATGGTTTGGGATCACATCTACAAAAAGAAAAATCACAAGTTTTTTTTATAAATTCAATGTAATTTTAATTACAAGATCAAATTTTTTTAAAATCTTTAACCACTATTTGTCTGCATATATAAAAAACACTGTTTCTCCCCCTCCGATTCCCCCCAACTCATTTCTCCTCTCCGTCTCCCAATATCCTCTGTGTTATTCCTTATACTCCACAAGTAAGTGAAACCATATGATAATTGACTCTCTCTGCTTAACTTATTTCACTCAGCAATCAGAGGGGGAGACAAACCATGAGAGACTGTGGACTCTGAGAAACAAACTGAGGGTTTTGGAGGGGTGGGGGTGGGGGGTTGGGTGAGCCTGGTGGTGGGTATTACAGAGGGCACATATTGCATGGAGCACTGGGTGTGATGCATAAACAATGAATTTTGGAGCACTAAGAAAAAATCAAATTAAGTTAAATTAAAAAACAAAACACTGTTTCTCTTTCATTCCCAGCCCACCCAGCCTTCAAGGTGTTGTTCTTGTACTTCGTGCCAACTGGTCAGCTTTCTGCTAGAATTTCCTTTATTAATACTGGTATTTCACTTACTGAGTCCTTGAGAATGGATGAAGTCGATCTAATAGTCATTTGTTCAGAGATTCTCTTGAGAGTAGTTTACTTTGTTTTTGAGTATCTGTGAAGGTATGTTCTATTGCGAATTAAACGTTTTTAGCCACAGAGTAGAAGATGACAGAACCCCATCAGCCTTGTCAGGAGAAGTTCCCTGACCTCATTATTGCTAATGGATCATGGTAATTCAGCCTGTTGTGAAATCTCATGTTCAATTATGCAGAATAATGAGTGACTTGAAACTTAATATGTCTCAACTATAGTCCTTATTATAGGATTTGTTCAGCTTCTCTCAAAAGTAAGGTTTTAAGTAGAGTGGTTCACTTTTATATCCAAGCAAAAGTTATCACCAATATTCAGCCTGTCCTGATTTTAAATATCTGATTTGATTTTTAAAGAAGAGAGGATTGCTGTGTAACTTTATTCACTCATCCTGTTGTAAGAGAGTTAGGACAGGCTTATTCATTTTTAAGTATTAATTCTGGAATTCTAAAAGCATGCAAATGGCATTTGTCTTTGGATTCACAAAAACTCTAGATATTCAGAGTTTGAATTATTTAAACTCCCACAACACATGCACTTTTGCTTTTCAAGCATGAGTTATAATTTAATTAAAAACTTCTGGTGCATTGCTTGCATTTTAAATATTAATATGTTCCATGGATCACTTTCGATTACCTACTGTCTTGAAATTCTTGAAGATGTCAGATTTTTAAGATTCCCAAAGTTGCACTTGGAATTGTCTGTTGAGACAAAGGGGACTATGATAATTACACACATACATTAGGATCAGCAGAGGAGATAAACTTTGGGGAGGCTTAATGGGCATGTCTCAGTGACAGCTAGCAAAGAGCATTTGGCATGATTAAGGATGGATTTGAATGCAGTTGAAAATCTACTCTCATTATGGACACCAGTGGAAGTTGCACTACAAATGCGAAATCCCCCAGAAGAAGAGTGGTGTGGCACGGAAGCTTTGAAATCCCCTGTGGCCATCATCCAAATTATTCTCTTTCCTTTATGTCTTTCTGCTGTCAGAATCACTTTGCGATGCCCAACTCACCTCCCTACATCTTTGAAAAGAGGCAACCTGTTGATCTCTGTATTTCAGATTGTCCGAAGATACATCAAGGATTGGCTTGAAAGAAAGAAGCCGCCTTTTGGTGCTATCAGCAGCAGTGTCCTCCTCATGATCATCTATACCACCTTCTGCGACACGTTCTCAAACCCAAATATTGACCTGGATAAATTCAGCCTTATTCTCATCCTGTTCATAAGTAAGTTGGAAGATGGAACATTTCTGCCATCCCCTCCGTCTCCTCAGGAGCAAAGTAGAGGAGATTGTGTCCCCCAAACTCATTTTGAATGTTAATTTCATTAGAAAATAATACTGAGCTGCATCTTATATGTGCTCAGTGACTTTATCCTGCGTGTCTGTTCTTTAAGAAGACACCAGTTACATATTTATGATTTAATGTCCTTTGCTTTTTATGTTTGATTTATAGTAGTTGATGCCAGATGAAAGAAGTCATGGGATCTGTCACATTCAAATGTTAGATTGAATACTTTTTGCCAATTTATTTTACTGTAACGTTGAGCTAATCTTACCCTTTATTGTGAGTTAAAAGTAGGATTTATTTACTTACTACTGTCATTTTCTAAGTATAATAGTTGACTGAGTTAGTTAAAATGTGGACATTTACATCATCTTTTCTACTAAACTGTACCCAAGGCAATACCATTTCATTTTAAGAAGCGGCAAACTATGAAATGCAAGTAATTGCAAGGGCCAGAAATCAACTTTTTGTTCTGTTTATCCTGTAATAGCAAAGACAACTTTGTAATTATAAGGATACCTAAGAATCTTTTCTTATTAAAAATCAACATGAGTTATTCCAAAATATGTATTATATGCCACTGCAGTTATGCTATTTGCTATAAATACCCACAGCATAAACCAGCTCTTTCTAAATTGAACAAATTAAGTAACCAAGTCTCAAATCAAGGAGGGTTTTAGATTTGCAGAGTAGTAGACATCATAGATGATGCCTGGGGATATCCTCCATAAGAACGAATTTAGTCCCACTAATTTTGATGATTCTACCAGTTTAGCAATGTGTGTTTGTTTTTCTACTTGAGTTCTTAAGTTGCAGATTAAACTAAGCGTATGGTAAATACGCTACAGATATTTTTATACCCCTAATTTAGATTCAATCTTTTTTTTTTTTTTCCAGTATTTTCTATCCAGCTGAGTTTTATGCTTTTAACCTTCCTCTTTTCAACAAGGTAAGTGATACGGTATCTCTTGTGGTTGTTAGTTTTTTAAATGACAAATCGTGCTATTTACTTGGCATCTGTGCCATGGTGCTAATCCAGTGTTTCTCCCGCCTCCTGATCATTCCGTCTTCCTCCTGCCACCCTCGGGATGTAGACATCCTGAAGGGTTTGTCCATGGCCCTGTGTCACCTGCTCACATCGTGTGCTTAGGTGGCCTCCTCCATTCTGCTGGCTCAAGCTGTCAGCTTCCTGCTGTTGATTTTCATGCCGAGACCTTGCGTTCCAATGTTTTTCCTGAGTTCCAGCACTATTTATCACTAACCATTTAGATATCTTCACTGGTCTTCAGAAGACCTCAGTCTCCAGATGGAATTAAATTTTTTCCCCAGTACTGCCTCTTTCTCTCTCATTTCTTTATTGTTAGTGGGATCACCATCCACAGAGTTACTCAGACTAGAATCCTTTGCATCATTATTTTTAAAAGTTTTAAAAAATATTTTTAAATATTTAAAATATAAATATTTAAAAATATTTTTAAAATACCTCTGTAATATTTTTTGAGCTCTCAAAGCCACTTCCCTAATTCGGGCTCTTGTTGCCTCTTTTCTCCCTGGACTATTATAGTGGATATCTTATAGGTATCTTCATTTCTTAAAGATTTTTTTTTTTAATTTGACAGACAGAGATCACAAGTAGGCAGAGAGGCAGTCAGAGAGAGAGGAAGGGAAGCAGGCTCCCTGCTGAGCAGAGAGCCTGAAGCGGGCCGCGATCCCAGGACCCTGGGATCATGACCTGATCCAAAGGCAGAGGCTTTAACCCACTGAGCCACCCAGGCGCCCGGTATCTTCATTTCTAAAATGAATTTTTCTTATGTATTTCATACTGCTTCCAATAACTCAAAGTTCTCATAATAGTCTCTTATCATAATAGCATCATAATAGCTCTTATCAGAGATCTTCAGTGGTTCCAGGGCCTGTAGAATGAAGTTCACTTTGGGGGACTAAGTTGAACTACTACTAGCATTCAGCCTGTCTAAGCTTCAGGTTGAGGTAAAATCTTTGCTGTTCCCTGGAGGAACCTCATACATTCTCATTTCTGCTACTTGCTTAGGCTGTCCTCATTAATTGGTCTCTATGCCCTAGTTCACCTTTCCTATTCTTAAAGGCTCACCTCTAATACACCTTCTTCTACCAAATCGTACATTCAACAGATAATACTTAAGCCTTCAGTATGAGGAAGTTACCACAGTGAGTACCACAAAGAAGAGATGATTCTGACCTTGCATGAGTTTATAGACTAGATATATGTCTGATAACTAAGTGTCCTCTCAGTGGACAGGGAGCCAACCTGTAGTCAATTCAAAGAAGAAAGCACTTCCAGAAAGAGTGGTAGAGCCAGGCTTCATGGAAGAGATGGGATTTGACATGAATTATAAAGAATGGCTAATTATTCAGCAAACCAGCAAAACAAGATGCTGAGAGGAGCTTCTTGGTAGAGGGAAAAATAATGCAAATGTGGGACACACACACACACACACACACACACACACACACAGAGTGGGACAATAGGAGTAGAAAAAGATTAAAAAATAATAACAGTAACCAGAAAGGCAGGCTTAGGCCAGATTGCTGGGTGATGGCAGTGAGTTGCCACGAGGGAAATAGCCTGGGTTTTTTTTTTTATTTGGTTTGGTTTGTTGTTTGTTTGTTTGTTTTTGGAGAGAGAGAGTGTGTGCACATGCATACAGGAGCAGGGGGGCAGGGACAGAGGGAGAGAGAGAATCTGAAGCAGGCTCCACGTTTAGCACAGACGATGCAGGGCTGGATCTCAGGACGGTAAGATCATGACTTGAGCTAAAACCAAAAGAGGACGGTTAACTGACTGAGCCGCCCAGACCACCTGGGGCCCGGGTTGTTTTTGAGATCTGAAACAGTGGCAGAGCAGCGTTGGGTTCAGCTCTTGCTTTGGGCACTTGGCTCTTACAGCACTCGGCATCTCATGAGGCTGATTGTAAACAGTCAATAAAAATGTATCGATTGGTGTAATCGGAACCATTTTCCCTAGCTTGTGGTTGTGATTTATAAAGGAAGAGTGAAGCCTGGACCCATTAAGACATGGAGAAAATGTGACTTAATTGGGTAGTGTAGGAGTCGGAGCTATTTTAAAGTTCTCTTCGTAAATGGTTTGTTATGTCGCCCTAGAAAAGATGTTTGCTTTCCCCCGACTGTTTGTGTGCTGGTCCTTGTGGCAGAAGTAGAGCCACTCTTCCTGTCCTGTCAGACTGGGTAGGAGGCAGATGGCTGAAAACATGCTGAAAAGCACAAAAGAGCCGCTGCTGGGATGGCTGGAGGAGGGCTGGGGCGGAGATGGGGTCCCCACTGGTTGAATGGAAAGCGAGAGTTTTCAGCGTGGAGGAGACTGGATTTCCGTAAGGCCTGGAGATCTTAAAACCCTTTTATTCTGTGAAGTTCTGTTGCCTTTCGAACTTGTTCCGCTGTCAGATATGCACCTTCTTTGATAAACAGCAGACTAAGGAATGGCTATCACCTTGCTCCTCCCACATTGGTCCATTAAAAACCAGGGATTTTTGAATGGAATAAAATTCAAAAGATGGTTGTATTTTTGCTTTTTGTCTTTTGTTTTTCACTATGAGAGACCTCATTTGTGCCTAGCATTTTATTGGAGTAATAAAAAGATACCAATGTTTACTGAGTCCTACTCTATGGCAGGCACTGTGCGAGGGATCATACATACGTTCTTTCATGAAAGTCTGACAGCAAAAACTAGGATACAATACATTCTTGTTGCTGTTTTGCTGATGAGGACCCATACTTAGAGTAGTTTGGTTTAATAGCTCTCCTAAAATCAGAGTCTAGTAGTTTAATAACAGATGGCAAAGAGAACGTGTGGAATTGAAATCCATTTCCATTTGACATTTGCCCACACTTTTTCCACTGCACTAAACTATTTCAATTACTTTTAAAATTCTTAAGTGCTTGTTTTGGTTAGGGAATCTGTAGAGAGTATTCAACTGGATTCTTCAAGATTACTCACACAAGCAAATTAGTCAAAGACACCAAGAGTATGAACTAGGACCCACTGGTTTATATTCTCTGTTGAATTTCATTTTCTCTTCCTACTTTTTGTTTCTTTCTATTTAAAATTAGTGAAATTGGCCTATGTTTTCTCTCTCTCTCTCTCTCTCTCTTTTTTTAACCGATTCACTAAATCTATAACCAGTCCAGATGTTGATACAAAAATCTCAGCATGGAAATCAGTCTTTCTTTTTTTTATATACAGTATGCCACTGACCCCTGATGATGGAAGTTTAGCATAAAGCAGGAGAGACCCAGCCAAGAAAATTCAACTTTCCTACAACAGTCCTCCTACCTAGTTAACATTCCTTAGATTTACAAACCTGATGTGTTAGCTTTCTGGTGTTTGACATGTGACCTATGACTTTGAGTATTTATTTATTTTTTTTTTTTTTTAAGATTTTATTCATTTATTTGACAGACAGAGATCACAAGTAGGCAGAGGGACAGGCAGAGAGAGAGAGGAGGAAGCAGGCTCCCCAATGAGCAGAGAGCCTGATGCGGGGCTCAATCCCAGGACCCTGGGATCATGACCTGAGCCGAAGGCAGAGGCTTTAACCCACTGAGCCACCCAGGCGCCCCCGACTTTGAGTATTTAAAACATATTTGAGAGTTACTACTCTGCTTTCTTATTTGTCAGCAGAATAATGTCAGGGTTAAAAACTTCAATTCTAGAGTCAGGCAGACATGAGTTTCAATCTTACTTAATAACTTTGTGACTTTTGTCATACCTCATTATTAAAATGGACATAGTAGTAGGACCTACCTCATAGAGTCATTTGGTGACCTGAATAATATGCACATAAAGCCCTCATCACAACACCTAGCATATACTAAGTGCTCAATAAATGTTAGCAACTGTCAAATATTATACCAAAACAATTTAGCTATATTATTGCACAAACTAATGACAGAAGAGAAGAAATTAGCATTTCTACCTTTGTAGTACATTCTCTTTGATGTTACACTGTCACAGATGCTAGGAGACGAGAATTGATTCATCAAACCGAGAGTCAGCTGTCCATAATACCCTGTCCATTGTCTGCAACCTGGGGAAGCTGTCAGAGTTGACATAAAAATGTTGAAAAGGTTAGAAAAAGAAAGCAGTAATTGTGAGCTTTAAAAAATACATAAAAGACAGTTTGGAAAGCTGATAACTGGAATAATAGAAACCCAGAGTATCACTGGAGTGACAAAAGAAACTACTGAGAAAAGGAAAAAGAAGAAAACAAATTTTGAATATTTGTATAGGTGTTTTCATCCCTATCTCAGTACATTTTTAATCGGGTGTCTCAATCGGCCGCTCACTGTAGCCCTGGGAGGGAGGGATGGGAGGGAGGAAAGGAGGGAAGGAGGAAAGCAGGTATTAGTATTAATGGTAAGTCTTACCATTTCAGACATGAAGCAACTAAGCCACAGAACTCTGGGTAACTTGTTTAGTGGCATACAGCTAATGACAGATGAGGGCTTCTCCTAAAATTAAGTAAGGACAAAACATAGGTACAGAGGTTAACAAAAGAAAGTATTTCACATGGACGTTTCCTCCTCTAAAAACCGTGGGCTTAGACGGAACTCTCTCAGAGGACCTTTTCTGCTCTATATTCTGTGATTCTACTAGTAAAACCTTCTGACATGTTTTCCTTTGTGAGTACTGCAGAGAAAGGCAAGATAAATATTATGTGGAAAACACTGATTGAAAGCTTTGTAAAAGAGCATAAAAAGACCAGTTGGGAAGAAAAGGAAATAAACATCTCAAGGGAAGCCAAAGTGATCAAAAGAATTATAAAAACAGGATAAAAAGAAAATCAATATTAAAAAGAGATAAGGTAGAGTTAGAAGATAAATAGTAATGTGATTCCTTTCAAGAGCGTGAGCAGACACAATAGAGACGTTAATCACTGAAAATAATTATAGTCGTTAACACTTAAAAAAAATGCACAGGATGCTTCCTTTTTCTGGGACTTGTCCTGACTTGCTGCCCTTGGGCCGCCTCTTAACAGAACGTGGCTGAAGGAAGGTTACTTATTGAGGTGGCTGTGCTCATCCACCAAAGTGTGTTGTGGTGTTTCTGTTTTCGTTTGTTTTCTTGATTTCCTTCTCAGAAAGCAGGCTCACCTCCAGTTCGGGGCAGCCTCCTGACTGGCGATGTGTGACTTTAGATAAGTTGTTTGCCCTTGTTGTGCTTCAAGTTCCCTTTCCGGAAAAGGCAGGAAGTGGTAGTACCTAAGGCTATTCCAAGAAGATGGAAATACTGGGAGTAGGGTGCCTAGAAAAGGCCCAGTGTTTCCTGCTCCTCCACGGCATGGATGGAGGCTTCGGTGAGCATTTGCTCTGTTGGCTTTCCCTACAGCCCGGGGTGGGGGGCAGGCTGTTTCTCTACTGATGGAGTGTTTAGGGAGAATATTGTTTTTAACCTTAAGCGATCCATTTTTATGGGCGGGTACTCCCTCCCCACCGACGGACCCTGTGTCAGTAGCCCCATAGGGCAGCGTTCCAACTCAGATCTGGCTGGAAGCTTCCCCGCGCAGGCCTAGCTTCAGCCACCTTGCCTGAAATGGGACAAGGGAACAGGTCTTGCAGATACCCTCCCCAGCCGCACTCTAATCCGTGACAGCCCACGCCAGATGAAATTAGAGCCTTCTCCGCCAGAGAGATTTTGACACACTGGAAATGCGCTACGGCCTGAAAACAAGCACGGTAGCAAGCAGAGTGAAGTTCACTAAAGGAGAAGTGTATTACTGGACTCTCTTGGAACAAAAGCAACTGCATAATCCAGAGGCAGCAACAATGGGTTATAAACAAGGGCCTTTGTAGCGTCACCAACACCGCAAGCACAGGTGGGCCTTCATTCCTGGAGAAGGGGTTTAGTCACTGTGAACTGACTCTGTTTCCTACTCCCCGATCTGCCTCTTGCAAGTTTTCCTGATTTCTTGGGTCCCCGGCTTCAGCCTTACCTCAAACTCTGGATGAGCAAAGTGCCTCATGCTATACAAAGCAAGTAAAATCTCGGGGTACCTGGGTGGCTCAGTGGGTTAAAGCCTCTGCCTTCGGCTTGGGTCCTGGGATCGAGCCCCACATCGGGCTCTCTACTCAGTGGGTAGCCTGCTTCCCTTCCTCTCTCTCTGCCTACCTCTCTGCCTACTTGTGATCTCTGTCTGTCAAATAAATAAAATCTTAAAAAAAAAAAAACTTAAAAAAAAAAAAACAAAGCAAGTAAAATCTCTGACATAAATTGCCTCTCCTTTCCCATTCTCTACCTGAAACTTTTCCGTATTTTTCACTCACCCTGTCTTCTTCTGGAAGGAATAAGCCCTCTCAGGCTAATCCCACAGCCTGGGCCTCTGGGACCTCTCTAAGGACCTGGTTTCATCAGTTGTTTCTACCCACTGGGTCTTCACTCTGCATGGTCATGTTCAGATTCCCATGACCTTTTTCTTCTCTTTACCAGAGTCTTGAAAAAACGGTACCCTCTCATTAATACAAATTCTGTTCGCTCCTTGGCCTCCTGCCCAGACCCCGTTGGGCCGCCTCTTCCCTTCCCTATTTCCATTAACACCCTAGTGCTCCTCTTAAGCCTATGTGCTGGAAGCTTCTCATTTCTCTCTCAAAGTAACAGTAACAATAAAAAGGTCAGCTAGCTTGAGTTAAACACTTGCAATGTGCCAAATTCTTAACAAACACTGGCATTTATCCTCACAATGACCCCTAAGAGACCAGCAGTATTATCCCCATTTTCTATATAAGCAAAAGAATGGTCTGGATTGAAATTCAGGTGGGTCTTCCCCCAAAGCTTGTGCTCTTAAGCTGCTGGGAAGGAATATTTCACAGAGTGACGTCAACAGTTGACAAGTTCTTGTAATTCTGTCTTCATGTCTCTTACCAGCATCCCTGCCTCTCTGTGATTCCTCAGGCCCTTACAGCTTTCTGCTTCCTGCGTGGCCTCATCATCGCCAGTCTCTCTTACACCGCACTGGGTGGTTATTCCTCCCAGCATCTGTAGCCCGTCTTGTCAAGTCCACACTCCTGGTCACAAGCCAGTGTCCCTGCACTCAATTCAGCCTGGAGTCTATTCTTTGCCAACTGCCCCCTTGGCCCCCAGATTTCAGTCTCACTGTCCCCTTACCTAAAATACACACCCACCCATGTCTAAACCTGTCCTTTAAAGCCGAGCTCAATGGTTATTTCTTTCAAGAAGATTCTCTGGGTGCTCCATCATTATCCCCCATTCTCTGCCAAGCTTGAGATAATCCTTTTCTTTGGTGCCATAACCCTCCCACCCCCTCTTTTTCTCTCTTTCTCAATCATACATATATATATATACACCTACATGACGAACAGAAGGATCAAGGAATATGTCAGTTGTGTAGTTGAATGTTTAAGAGGAAGGGTGACACCACAATATAAATATGATAATAAAATGTGGGAACAGTAAGCATATCTTATCATACTTAAGTAACACTAATCCATGAGAATTCTCAACTTTGGTAAGACATCAAAAACTGGGAAGTTATTATCCAAAAAGACCAGATCAGACTAGTTAGGAAGCATGAGCACCCATGACTTTTCAGAGGAGAGAAGACCAAAGGACAATTTTCAGACTCTTGACACAGGGGGTGGGGAGGGGGAGGAACAAGCTCTTCTCCCCCCCAGTGAATATATGTAACACAGAAAACAGGATGTGTGGATCTGTTTAGGGAAGATTTTTCTTCTAATGAAAGTTATATGTGAGGATGAGGTTACTAAGGAAAGTGGTGGGATCACTTTCTTCAGAGATCCTTAAAAATTGGATTGCTTGTTATATCCACAATTGTATACATAGAGTCAGGTTCTGGAGCATTTCCATTTGCTAACTCAGGGCAAGGAATGAAAAGACTTACTGTACCTTCAAATCCAGATTCTGCAGGAAGGAATAGTTTCTAACATACCAAGTACACTAACAACATTTCTAACCCTTTTGGCTCCTGGTTCTCTAAATCTTTATGTTCTAAAATAGAAAATCTGAATATGAATTTCACCAGTACTGACCCCCCATAACATTTAATGGAGTTTGGCTAAGTGAGATTTTTTTTTAATGCTTAATATATTACATAACAATAGTAGAACGTATTAGTTAAGAGCATAGGCACAGAAGCTACACTTGATTTAAATCATGGCTCTGTCACTCTCTAGCTCTGGGGCCCTGGATAAATGACACAACTTCTCTGTGCCTCAGTTTTCTCATCTGTACATAGGGGTATTGTATCACCTACCTTATGGGTTAGTTGTCTTCAAATGTTATAGATCTTAGAGGAGTATCTGATACACAGTAACTGCTCAAGGAATGAAAACTTAATTTTTACTGAAACATACGATGCTAAATCTTTGTTCATACCAGGTTTTCCTGCAAAGGGTATGTTTGCTGCCAGAGAGGTATGCTGCTTCTTTATGGTGCTTCTTGAGAGAAGCAATTACAGAAATACATTAACTCTTTCTGGCTGCTAGAATTAATATCAAGTGATAGCCTAGTAACTTTGCTAACACAGGTCCTCACTGCATGATTTTGCAAAGCCCTTATCACAGCCTGATTGTGTGATCTCCAGAGACCTCCACCAAACATTTTTTTAGAGCAACTTTATTCTTAATAACCAATATCAGACGAGATCGGGCACGTTCAGGGTGGTACGGCCATAGACAGTAACCAATATCTAGGTACAGTGCTGCTGTCCTTTCATAGGTGATGGTTAAACAAATTATGGTACATGCGTATCATGGACTGCTGTTTAGCAATAAAAGGAATAAACTATTGGTACACACAGCAACTTGGATGAATGTCCAGGGAATAATGCCGAGGGGAAAAAGCTGACCCCAAAAGGTTACATACCATATCCTTCCACACACAGAATGTTTTGAAATGAAGTTTTTTGAATGGCTTGGTGGTTGCCAGAGGTTAGAAATGGGGGGTGAGAAAGGGGGAGAAGTGGTGTCTACCACACATTTTTAAGAGTGTTTCTTCGTGGATAAATGACTCAGGAATGATTCTCTAAAAAGAAATTCAGACACTTCTCTACATTTGGGCATAGAATTACTTCTGTCACCAGGATTGATCAAAAGGATGTTAACATGGAGGTAGGTACTACATTTGATTTAGGATGTGTTAAGTAGGCTTTTTATACAAGTATTTGTAAAACACTCTTTTTGCCCCTAGGAATAATTCGGGTTTCACACCAGCAGACACTGTGGCAATCATTTTCTGTTCTACGCACAAATCCCTCACACTGGGTAAGTGATTCACAGAGTTAAAAACCAACTGCATATTATCCTCAGACAGTTACATCTTATGATTTTGAAATTTAAGCAGCTCTTCAAATTAAATGGAGTGGAGTCTCAATCACTCTGTTAGATAAAGAATGAAAGGTCCTTTATCTGTGAGGTGAGGATGGGTCATTCCTTTTAAATACCATTATTTGATTGAACCAATTTTTGAAGGCCTACCTAAATTTAATAGTGTAGGATTTAGCTTAATTTGTAATTATGTTTGTGATTCTCATAAAAGAGTTTCATTGTAGTATGTGAACATTAAAAGCTGGGGGGAAGCGGCGACAGGGATGGGGAAGGGTGAGGAACTTCTGAAAAGGAATCGGCAAAAACTGGGTTTTGGAAGGCTCTAAAGTTGCCCCTGGAAAATGTTAACTTATTTTTTGGAAGCTTGGAGCAGGGTAGAGATACTGCTATTCTAATGTGATATTGACATTAAAGTTCATTTCAAAATGTTATTTCAATAAGAAACACAATGTGGCTATCATTAATTCAATCTGATTAGCACTTAAACTGAAATATCTGTGTATTTAATGGACAAAAGTAGATCAAGAAGAAAACTGCTGTTTTCTACTAAGCTTTATCCTGTGTAGTGGCATTTTATCCCAATAACCTGTCCAGGCATCTGAATCCATGTTTTTAGTCATTAAAAGTCATTAAGAAATCAGGAACCTTCTTGAAATATATTTATCATTCACAAACTCCTTGAGGTAATAGACACATTGGGGTAAAAACTCGCTTTAAAAATTTCTTTACATTTTGGGATGAGACTTAAGAGAATGAAAAATCATGACATTGCTCTGTCTGTTCATGTTAAAGAAGTTCAGTCTGTAAAAGCTAGAAAACGTTTCATGACGTTTTTACTAACCCTGAGCATATTTGTTTATATAAAGAGTCTATTGTCAGTCCTGCCAGATTTGGACAATGATTCCAAAATTGGACAAACTCTTTAAGGAGCACTTGCTACCTAGGCCTCCAGCTTATTTGAATAAATGATAAATGGCTGACCCTTGAATAATGTGGGAGGGGGAGAACCACCACCCCCCCGCATAGTCAAAAATCCGTGTATAACTTTTGACTCCCCCAAAACTTAACTACCAATAGCCTACTGTTGATGAGAAGCCTCACTGGTAATAGTCAACTAACATATATTTTGTATGTTACACGTATATACCTTGTTCTTATAATAAAGTCAGTTAGAGAAAAGAAAATGTTATTAAGAAAATCATAAGGAAGAGAAAACACATTTACAGTCCTGTACAGGGTTGATCGAAAAAAAGATCCACGTATAAGCGGACTCATGTAGTTCAAACCCATGTTGTTCAAGGGTTAACTGTACTGAATATCCATACCTTGCAGTATTTCCATTAGGCTTTCTTCATAGTATCATCAAACTGAAGTTGAAAGAGCTTTGGAATCCACATTCCAATCCTGACTTTGTGACTCTGGACAAATCACTTAACCTCCCCTGAACCTTAGCTTTCTCATCTGTAAAATGGGGCAGCATAATCCTCACTTCACGAAGTTTATTAAGATTAAAAACAAAATGTGTCAAGTACCTAGCACAGCAATTACATGTAATAGGTAGTCGGTACATGGCAGAACGTATGCAATCATTGCACTGTGTGTAGACTGCTACAGACTAAATTCTGTAGCCCACCTAGCTGTTGTTATCAGTTATTATTAACTCTACTACTTATAACTGTGTTACCATTTCCAGGGTCCAGTCCCCTGACCCTTTGTCCTCTGGATTTTCATGTAATAGGTGTGGTTTAATTTTTGACTTCAAAGAAGTCATCTAGCACTCCCCCCTCCATGCTGTTACTGTGCTGTGATGGCTCGTGCTCCAGGTCTCCTAAAATGTAAGGTGTTCTTAGAAAGATAGGGCGTCCAGAGGCAAGAGCTGCCCGATGCCTCAGATGTCCAGAGCCAGGGATCCAATGAGCCCATGTCTTCAGCGGAGATGCTGAGCATGGCGGCACGAAATACACTCCCGCATTGCTGCATAGGCTTTAAATCCCACACACTCCGAAGGATTTGCTTTCCGAAAATACAAATGGATGTTTTATCTATGATGTTCTTCTGTGCCGGAGCTGGCCTTGGGGAGCAAAGAGCTCAACCCAATAAGCATACTGCAGCAGCATCAGTGTTCTTTCCTCTTCTCTAAGTAAAGCACCTACCCGTCAGATCTTTTACTTGTTTGTCTTTTCATTTTTTGTAATCTTAAAGTGATGTTCTTCCGTTCTTGATGCTTCCCGAAACCTGATTTTCAGGTGAACGGGTGCACTGAACACCCATCAGAAGTAGCTGTTTTGCTAAAAAGGGCTGAGTTAACTTGACTTTTGTCTGCTTATGTACTTTGTTTCTGCAGTGTTCTCCCCTGAAATAGGTCCTTAGATCCTCCAATAAGATACTAGCATGGTAGCTAAGTGACCATAGTGTCTAAATCCTTTGTTACTTCCATAACATGATAGCCTTGAGCACTCTTAGAATTGCAAGACCGAAATACTTGTCCTCACTCTTCCACTGAGACATCCCCAGGCTTCGGTTTCCTTAGCTCTTAGTTTCAAGAATTTTACTTCCAACCTGACTAGTCTATCATGCCTTGATCATACCTGGCTTCTTTCGTGCAGGCTCCCAGGTAGCATTTATAAGTATGACCTCTTTGCTGCTTATCTCAGTGCCATGGATTGTCCTTGTTCCAGCAGCGCCCTTATTTCCTGTAGCAAGGGGAGTTTGGCTCAACATCGCTAGAATGGGCTTGGTAAGCCCTATAATTTCACTGCATCCATTTTCACAAAATGCATTGCGTGCTCCCCTCTCCTGGTGACCTGACATCACTGGTATAGAGGATGTGCCATGATAGTCACCTGAGCTACTGGCCAATAATTACCCTAAGGGAACTCTTGTCTGCATGGAAATGAAAGAACATCACGCTAAGTGTGAAAAATTCAGATTCCAGAAAGCAGGGAACGTATTTCAGATCATATCACTCAGAGTTATACTATCTCTCACCTCTCACACAAAGATGAAATACAATGGATTATAATATATCTATTTGGCATTTAGAAAAAGCATCTATCCCTTCTTGAGATCACTATCAAAAGACTTCTTTTAGCGATTTTGTACACACACACAATAAACATATGTAACACCTCTGACAGAATACATTAAGTAAGCCTTATGAAATACCATTCAGTCTTATATACAGTATTTGTATTTAAGAATAAATCATTGAAGGCCCAGTGGTACCCAGGTAACTAATGAACCAAAGGTGAAAACTCTCGCTTGAGAAGCCTTCTGAATATTCTCTTATACACACACTTCAGTTTATTTTATTGTTCTTGCTTTTGCCCTGTCTCCATCTCTCCAATATACTTGCATCTACACAGATGCTAAATTTGATTCATTGCTTTTATTAGTGCATTTGCCATTGATTGATTAGTTCTTCGTATTAGTACTTTTTCTATTGATTGATTGCAGATGAAGTGACTATTTGACCTTTAATTATGAGGCTTCCTATTGAAAATGACATTGAGCTATGGCTTCACATAATCCATCTGGAAAGCCTGACATGATGCCATTCCCTGGAGTTCGTTCAGGAAGAAAGAGGAGGCCTGAAGGAAGCACAGAGCTATCACTGTGCTTCATCTAAAACAATACTACAGGGCTTGTTTGCTGCTCTCCTCGAGCTTCGGCTCAGGGTTGGAGGTAATTTTATATTTTGTCAAGACAGCATCACTTGCTGTGGATTGCCGTAAAAGCCATGAACTCTCCCAAAGTCTTCTCTAGTTTGATGCCGATATTTGTATAGTGATAGTCTGTGTCATCATAATGACAAGATATTGTACGTAGCAGAGATGGAAGAACAGCTTGCACCCTGGTTAACAATGGCTCAGTGCACGGTCAGTCAAGAGATCTCATCAAGAAAGAAATTCAATCCCAGACACTCTGTGGAATTAGTATTTTACTTTTATTTTATTTACCTTTTTCTCTTGAGTGTTCAAATCACTTTGCTTATCTGGAGTCCCAGTATGTGTACAAAAGCATTCTCACAACACCATGAAAGAGAATGTTTCAGGGTGTTTGAGGTCCTTAAGTGTATGTTTATGTTCATTTGTCATGTTTTTAAATAGCAAAATGAAAGCACACACTCTCAAGGCGTGTCAGCTGACTATTGGCAATCGGTCATGAGATTCTCAGTCATGTCTTCTTTCCAGAAACATTTCTGAGTTGGAAGAATGCCATGGAAATTTTAGAGTATCATGATCAATGCTTATTAAAAGTCCACTGTATGTCTTACCATGAATCACGGCAGGTATTCCCTCACATTTTTTTACCCTTTGTTATGAGGCCACAGTTGCAGCTACACAGCTGAACTGTGACAAGAAACCATGCACTAAGCAAAAAGAATATAACTTTTTGCTAAGGCGTGGGACTCTGCAAAGAGTGAAAAGAACACATTCCTAATTCTAGTCTGGATTCAACTTCCAATTCTCTCACCGAAAGCTGAAACAAATCACGTAACTGCTGTGGGCCTCAGTTTCCTCATCTGTGAAATGAGAAGATGGACAAAACCACACATGACATTCCTCCCAGGCTTAGGTTTCTGTGAGTCTGTGCTCAGTGACTGATATTTCTGTTTTTTAAGATAACAGTTTCCCTGCAGGGTGTGAAAGAGAAAAAAGTTCATAAATAGTTATATAAATAATGTTACAGTATTACACGAAAGGAAATATGGCTCTTGCCTCTCCCAAAAAAGGTTAAAAAAATACCTTCATATTCCGAAGAGTTTCACCGGAGAAACAGAATCTGCAAAGGATCTTATTTGCAGTTTTACTTGGAAGCTATTTGAGAATGCGACAGGACTACCTGTCCCTAACTTGGGCTGGAAAGATCATTTAATAACACCCACATTATTTTCTCAAGAGGAAATGGGATTGAAATAGGAAGGTTTGCATTTCTGTAGTTCTTTTCCCTTAAAGTTTATCTGTGACTCTATTTGGCATAAAAAGACTGTTGTCTTAATAAAAATGCCCCACAATTGGGAAGCACTTTTTAAAGCATTGAGCTCATTAAATCACCTAACCCCAAAACCTTGAATATCAGCAGGTCAGTAATTGTTTTATTTTGCCTACAAAGAAATAAAAACCTGGAAAATTTTACAAACGTCCCAGATCTTATTGAAACTGAATTTCCTGCTTCCTAACTTCCAGAACTGTATTGGATAATAAGATATAAAAGCACTTTATGCTCCACATCACTCGGCATCAGGGAAATACAAATTAAAACCACAATGAGATATCACCTCACACCAGTCAGAATGGCTAAAATTAACAAGTCAGGAAATGACAGATGCTGGCGAGGATGTGGAGAAAGGGGAACCCTCCTACACTGTTGGTGGGAATGCAAGCTGGTGCAACCGCTCTGGAAAACAGCGTGGAGGT
>PISX010030790.1:0-18270 GCA_004024625.1 Mellivora capensis | reverse complement strand
CATGAAGAACGTGTTCGACAATATCTTCTAGACTTCTTTCTTTCTCTTCCCCTTCAGGTATTCCAATAATTCTGACGTTGGAACGTTTCATGGCATCATTTATTTCCCTGATTCTGTTTTCGTGGCTTCTAAGCTGTTTGTTCCAGGCTTCCTCCTGATCCTTTCTCTTTATCTGTTTGTCCTCCAGATCACTAATTCTGTCTTCTGTCTCAGTTACCCTAGCTTTTAGAGAATTTAGATTAGATTCGAACTCATTGAGAGCCTTGTGAACATCGTCCCTGGTGGCTCTCAGTTCTGCCCTAATCAATTCCATGTGGTCGTCCATGCCTTTTTCCAACCTCGCTATTGCCTGGATAATTGTTAGCCTTAATTCCCTTTCTGACATAATGTCTATGTCCGTAGCCATTAGCTCTGTTGCAGAGGGCCCATCCTCTGAATTTTTCTTCTGTTGGGCATTCCTCCTCCTAGTCATTTTGGTGAGAGTTGGCTGAATGGTTGTAGCTGGATGTATCGACCTTGGTGCAATGAAGGTGCACCCTGGAATGCTTCTGAGCAATCAAAAATCCCCACCCAAATGAAAGAAAAAAAAGAAAGAGAGAAAGCAGAAAAAGAGAGAGAGAGAGAGCGAGAGAGACAGGAAAAAGAAAGAAGGATAACAGAGAATGCTCAGCCCAAATGGGCCCCAAGGTAAGGTTTGTGAAGTATACAAACAAATACAGAGAAACAAAAAAGATTGATAAAAGCATATGGCAAGAGAAGAAAAAAATATGTACATATATATGTAGAAGCAAAAGAAAGAAACAAACAGACAATCAAACAAACAAAAAAAAACCTTCCTCAAAAAGAACCCTAAGTATAAGATTTATATACTACCAGGACAAACACAAGTATACAGAAATACTGGTAGGAGAAAACATAGGAGAGTGGTTGTAAATTCTCAGTGTGTGCGAGGAAATTTATTTTGATTCTTCCTGGGTGTATCTTGATATTTTTTTTAAAGGACACAGCTTTCCTAAGATAACAGGGGATTAAATATTGGTTTATCTATAGGGGTAGCATTGATTGGGGAAAGGGGATTACCTTGAATTTTAACTCTATATGAATATTAGCAAATAAAAGTAAAGAAAGAATGATCTAAACTAATCTAAAGTGAAATTTAAAAAAATAAAAGAATTAAAAAAATAGAAACGCAGAAGAAAACCTGGGTATATGTATCAAAAAGTTCAGGTTAAAAGGTTATTATGGAATTTGATGTACTGGACATCTCACTGTGATGGTAAATAGGCTAAAAAAATCTATATAAAAAAATAAAAAAGGTTTTTAAAAGTTAAAAAAAATGAATCAGTATAGTGGGAACAAATTAAAAATTAAATGTATCTATGAAGTAGTAGTGATTGTTGTCTTCTCCGCAGGTTGGCTTTCTGGGGGAGGGGCAGTGTTTCCTGAGTTAAATCCTTCAGCCCCCCTCCAGGGGGTGGGGGCTGAGGAAACTGGGCCTTCACGCTTTTGTTCTCTGGAGGTTTTTATGTCTGTTCATTTGTTTTTTCTCCCCTTGGCAGCTCCAGATGATTCTTGGAGGTTTAGAGGAAAGCAAACTGCACCCAGACCTCCCTCCCAGAGAGAAGCCCCAGTCCGTTCCCCTCTGGGTGCTGCAGGGAAAGTTCCCAGCCGCGATCTCTGGGGACACCTTTGTGTCCTGCTTGTACTCAAAACCACAAGTGGCAGCTGTCTGAGCAGCTCCAGACCGCCAGAGAGGTTCCAAGCGGGGAAGGCACACAGAGATTTTCCCGCTGGCCTGACCTGGAAGCTCTCAGACTTTCCTGGTCCTAGAAAGCCCGGCTGGTGCCTGCACGCCTTTCTCGGGGAGGAAGTGGAGGGAGTCTCAGGCTCTGCTAGTGAGTCACGGTGCACGGGTGGGGACTGAAAAAGGCTGTTTCTGTTCTGCGAGGGTCCCAGCCCCTGCCACACACCAAGCGCTCTTAGGAGGTCTCCTCACTGCTCAGGGAGGGCTCAGGGACCTGGTTTCTCCGCCGCACTCTCTCTGGCTCAGCACCAGGGGTGTCTGTCCTCCGTGGGGGACTTAAGCCCCTGTCCCTAACTCTTCCACTTCTCACAATTTCCCCCTGTGATTCTTTACTCTTTTTGAGTGATTTCTATCAGACTTCAAGTTAATGCTGGTCCCCAGTCGTAGGGCACTCTTGTATTGGGGTATTACTTCCCAATGCGTCTCCTCTGGTGTCTTCCTCCCCCTTTTGCTTATACCAGTCCGGTGTTCCCACTCCGCTTTACCTGCCCACTGGCGTCTTCTGCCCCCGTAGAGATCCTGATGTGTAGAATTCTGATCTCAGGCTGATTTCATGAGTGATCGGAGTTCCTTGGTAGGTAATCAGCTCACTTTAGGGGACAGGTTGAACCAGAGCCTCCTCCTAGTTCCCTGCCATCTTGTCTCCTCCTCTTATTATAATCTTTGTTTTAAAATATATTTTCTCTGGCATAAGGATGGTCACTCCCACTTTCTTTTGATGTCCACTAGCAGCATGAATCATTCTCTACCTCCTCACTTGAAATCTGATGATGTCTTTCTGTCTAAAACAAATTACATTGTAGGCAGTATATTGATGAGTCTTTTCTGGTATTTTTTGTTATCAATTCTGATACCCTATGTCTTTTGATTGGAGCATTAAATGCATTTACATTTAGATAATTATTAAAAATATGCATTTAGTGCCATTGTGTTACTTGTAAGGTTGTTGAACCTATAGATTATCTTGTTCCCTTCTGACCTTCATTACTTTTGGGATCTCTTTGTACTTTATGTGTCCCCTTTAATATATCTTGCAGGGTGGGTTAGTCTTTATTAATTCCTTAATTAATTAATCAAGTAGTTTTTGTCTGAATGACAGCCTAGCTGGATTAATATTCTTGACTGCATATTTTTCCATCTTAGCACATTAAATATGCCAGTCCGTTTGGGCCTGCCAGGTCTCTGTGGACAGGTCTGCTGCCAGCCTTATGTGCCTACATTTGTAAGTAAGTACATCTTGTCTCAAGGTGCTTTTAAGATTTTCTCTTTATCTTTGAAATTTCACTTTGAGTTTTCACTCTAGTTGTCGTGTTGTTCACTTATTTCGGTTGATTTTGAGGGGAGTTCTTGATGCATCTTGAACTTGAATACCTGTTTCCTTTTTTGGTTTAAATAAGTTGTCAACTATAATTTGTTCACATAAACTTTTTGCCCCCTTTTCTACTCTTCTTCTGAGACTCCTTCAATACAGATACTATTTCCCTTATGGAATGCTGAATTCCCAAAGTCTACCTATCTTAATTAAGAGTTGTCTGTCTTTCCTTTTTCATCTGCATTGTTTTCTGTAACTTTGTCTTCCCTATCACTCAATTCCTCTTCTTTTTTATTCATCTTTTTTTATGTAGTCTCCACTTGGGACTGCATCTCAGTGATAGCGTTCCTAACTTCAGCATGACTAGATTTTAGTCCTTGTATGCCTATAGAAATGGATATTGTAGTACCTTCTATGTTTTTTTTTTTTGTTTTTCAAGCACAGCTACTATATTTATAATCTTTGCTTTGAATTCTAGCTCAGACTTCTTACTTGTATCTATATTGATTAAATCTGTGGCAATGAGTACCACCTTCTTTTTCTTGTGATAAATTTCTCCATCTCATAATTTTTTTCAAGATGAGAAAAGGAGAAAGAAGAAAATACAAGAAAAAACAACTAAAACAAGAAACTAGATATCTTTGTGCTTTCGTCTGCTTGTTAAGGGAAACTAGATCCCAACATGAGAAAAGAAAAAAAAAATGAAATAAAATAAAACATAATAAAAGCAAAAAATACAAAACAACACATATAAAAATAAAAATTTAAAATCGTTATGATTTATATGCTCCACTGCTTATAGTACTTTGCAATATCCTCTGTAGGAGGGCTCCCTCCTGTCCCCTGTATCATCAGCTATATCACACCAGATTCAAGTCTCTTCACCTTCAACCTTCTGAATGGTGGTCACTTTTCTTCTTTTGGACTTGCAGCATTTCTTTTCTCATATCTCTAGTTGATTTCTCAGGTTAGAATTATTTGATAGGCATCTAGCTCTATTCAAGGAATGAGACAAACTTAGGATCCCTACTCCTCTGCCATCCTAACTCATATTTATTCTTCCCTTGAAAGAGCAGCGTGTTCACATTGGTCTCTAGTGAAGAAATTTTGAGAATTTGTGTTCTTGGCTGTATCTCAGAACACAATTGCTGTGGTAAAACATTGCTCTATAATCACCTGATATAAATGATTCTATAAAGCAAAATTGTATACTTGATTAAATAACTCTAAGTTGTTTGCCAAGTGTTTAATGGATTATATGACATATTTATCTTCAATGCCAGGACTAAAAAACAAATATGCATCTGTATCCACAGAAAACATGGGATCTACTCTTACACTGGGCCCTAGATAAGTATCAGGAGAATAATATTTGCTTAAAGCCACAGTGATATCAAAAATTTAAGGATCACAGTCAGTTACTAATAAAACAACATTTGGGTATCAGACACTTATACACAAATATTTAATAATTATATGTGATTCATTTTAAAGATATCTGTAAGCATTACAAGCCATACACCCAAGATGTATTCAATAAAATGATAGGTAAAACTTTTAATATATCAGTCCATGGCATACATACCTGGACATCACCAGTTAAGCATACTTTCTGTAAGTAACTATTATATACTGGGAAAAAAAGTACCACTAATTTATATACAAATAATATCTGTTTTGTTTTGCTTGTTGCTAATTTGGATGCCTTTTATATATTTGTGTTGTCTGTTGTGGCAAGACTTCCAGTAGAATGTTAAATAACAGCTGTGAGTGGCATTCCTGTGTTGCACTTGACCTGAGAGGAAGAGCTCTCAGTATTTCTTTTGAGGATGGTATTAATTCTGGGGTTGTCATACATGACCCAGGTTTATTCCTTCTAAACCTATTTTATGGAGGGTTTTTACCATAACTGGATTCTGTCTTTTTTCCAAAAATTGTTTGCATCTATTGAAAAGATCATACAGTTCTTATCCATTCTTTTATTAATGTGATGCATCACTCTGATTTGTGAATACTGAATCATCATTGCAAAACAGGAATAAATCCCACTTACTCATGGTAAATGTCTTAAGTATTTTATTTTATTCATTTATTTTATTTATGTCAGTATTTTATTTATTTTATTTTATTGGATAGAGAGTGAGGGGGAGCATAAGCAGATGGAGAGGCAGATGGAGAGGCAGAATTTCCCGCTGAGCAGGGAGCCAGATGTGAGGCTGGATCCAAGGACCCTGAAACCATGACGGGAGCTGAAAGCAGATGCTTAACCAATTGAACCACCCAGGCAGCCCAGTAAATGATTTTTTTAAATGTATTGTGGAATTTGGTTTGCTAGTATTTCATTGAGAATTTTGCTTCTCTATTTATCAAGTAAATTGGGGTACAGTTATTTTTTTTAAGTGGTATATTTATCTGTTTTTGTTATCAGAGTAATGCTCGCTTCATAGAATAAACTTTGAGGTTTTTCTACTTTTCTCTATTTTGGAATAGTTTAAGAGTAAGCCATATTAAATCTTTAAATGTTTTGTAGAATGCACCTGTGAAACCATCTGATTCTGGATATCCATTTGTTGAGAATTTTTTATTACTGATTCCATTTCATTGCTGGTTATTGTATAGTTCAAGTTTACAATTTCTTCCAGTTACAGTTTTCATAGTTTATCATTTCTAAACATTTATTAAGGTTCTCTAATTTCTTGGCATATGGTTTTCATAGTCTTTTATTTTACTATTATTATTAGTTTTTTTTAGATTTCCATGTTGTTGGTTGTTATTTCTCCTCTCTCATTTGTGATAGCAAATATTTGGGTCTTTTCTCTCTTTGATAAGTCCAGCTAGAGGCTTATGGATATTATTTTTCCAAGGAACTAGCTCCTACTTTTATTGATTTTTTTAAATTTAATTTTGTTTTATTTTCAGTGTTCCACGATTCATTGTCCAGGCATCACACCAAGTGCTGCATGCAATACGTGCCCTCCTTAATACCCATCACCGGATTCACCCAACCCCCCACCCCCTCCCCTCCAAAACCCTCAGTTTTTTTCTCAGTTTCCACAGTCTCTCATGGTTCATCTCCCCCTCTGATTCCCCCCAACACACTTCTCATCTCCTTCTCCCAATGTCCTCTCTGATATTCCTTATGCTCCACAAGTAAGTGAAACCATATGATAATTGACAATCTCTGATTGACTTAGTTCACTCAGCATAATCTCCAGTCCTGTTCATGTTGACACAAAAGTTGAGTATTCATTCTTTCTGATGGAGGCATAGTACTCCATTGTATATATGGACCATATCTTCTTTATCCATTCATCTGTTGAAGGGCATCTTGGCTCTTTCCACAGTTTGTTGATGGTAGCAATTGCTGCTATGAACATTGAGGTACAGATGGCCCTTCCTTTCACTGCATCTATATCTTTGTGGTAAACACCCAGTAGTGCAATTGCAGGGTCATAGGGTAGCTCTATTTTTAGTTTTTGAAGGAATCTCCACACTATTTTCCAAAGTGGCTGCACCAACTTGTATTCCCACCAACAAAAGTGTTCCCCTTTCTCCACATCCTTTCCAATCCTTGTTTCCTGTCTTATTAATTTTGGCCATTCTAACTGGTATAAGGTGGTACCTCAATGTGGTTTTGATTTGAATTTCCCTGTTGGTTAATTTTATTTATGTTTCATTTTTATTTTATTTTTTTTGTTTCTGTATCATTTATTTGTGCTTTAATTTTTATCATTTCCTCCCCCCTGTTGGCTGTTTTCATTTGTTGTTCTTTTTCTAGCTCCTTTATGTGTAAGACTGGTTACTTAACTTGAGATTTTTCTTGATTCTTGTTATAGGTCTGTATTGCAATATACTTCCCTCTTAGGTCTGCCTTTGCTGCATCCTAAATATTTTAGACTATTTTTTTTCATTTTCAATTGTTTCCATGTATTTTTTATTTCTTCTTTGATTTCCTGATTGACCCCTTTATTGTATAGTAGCATGTTTTGTTTGTTTGACAGAGAGAGAGAGAGACAAAGAGCACGAGCAGGAGGAGAAGCAGGCAGAGGGAAGAGAAACAGTCTCCCAGAGCCCAGTGAAAGGGTCATTCCTAGGACTCTGGGATCAGGACCTGAGATGAAGGACTACACATAAGTGCTTAAGCCAACCAGGTGGCATAGTAACATGTTTCTTTTTTTCATTTTTTAAAAGTTTATATTTATTTATTTTACAGATAGAGATCACAACTAGGCAGAGAGGCAGCCGGGGGTCAGTAAGCTCCCCGCTGAGCAGAGAACCTGATGCAGGTTCGATCACAGGACCCTGAGATCATGACCTGAGCCAAAGGCAGAAGCCTAACACACTGAGCCACACAGGTGTCCCAAGCATATTTCTTAACACCAATGTATTTGTGGTCTTTCCAGATTTTGCTTTCTTGTTGATTCCTTGATTCTTAATGTCAGAAGAGGTGCATTGTATATCATCAGTCCTTTTGTATATGTTGAGGACTGTTTGTGACCTAATATGTGAATTATTCTTGAGATTGTTCCATGGGTACTTGAAAAGAAAGTGAATTCTGATGTTTCAGGATGGAATTTTCTGAATATATTTGTTAAGCCTATCCATTCAAGTGTGTCTTTCAAAGTCACAGTTTCCTTGGTGATTTTCTGTTTAGATGATCTGTCCATTATTGTAAATGGGGTGTTAATGTTGCCTATTCATTTTTTAATATTTATTTAGTTCTTTGACAGAGAGAAGGAGAGAGAAATACTGAGTTGGCAGAGGTTCAGAGGGAGAATCTCAACCAGTCTCCCTGCTGAGCATGGAGCCAGGTATGTGGCTCAATGTCATGATCCTGAGATCGTGACCTGAGCTGAAATTAAGAGTCAGATGCTTAACTGACTGAGCAATCCAGGCGTCCAAATTCAAGTACTCTTATTTTGTTATAGACAATGAGTTCTTTTAAATTTTTTATAAATTATTTTATATAATGTGATGCTCCCATGTTGGAATATGTTAAAAATATTTGTAAATATAACGTCTTGTGGATGATCCCTTTTTATGACAAAGTGTTCTCTGTAACATGTTAAATTCATTTTAAGTATCATTTATGCAGTATAAGTATTGTTACTCCATTTTAAATTTCACATCCAATTGCATGATAAATATTACTCAATCCCCTCATTCATTTATTTATTTGTTTGTTTATTTGCGAGTGAGAAATGGATAGAAATTAGGGGAGGGACAATGGTAGAGGGAAGAGAGAAACACTAGAGGACTTCATGCTGAGTATGGTGCCAAACAAGGACCTTGATCTCATGATCATGAGATCACGACCTGAGCCAAAAACAAGTCAGAGGAATAATCCACTGCACCACCTAGGATCTTGTGAATACCCTTTCAATCCCTAGATGACTTTAGGTCTAAACACATCTCTTACTGGCAGCATGTAGATTGATCTTCTTTCTTTATCCATTCTTTCTTTATGTGTTTTGACTGGAGCATGTAGTCTAGTTACATTCAGAGTAAATATTAATCAATATATAGATGTGTATTCATTGTTATTTTATTACTTCTCTTTTCATTTTTTCTGGTGATTTTCTCTGACCCTTCCTTTGTCACACTTGTTCTCTATGCTTATATTTCATGAAGAGCTGGTTATGTGATTACAAACTCCTTTAGCCTATATTTTTCTAGGAAGCTTTTTATCCCTTCTATTCTGGATGATAGCCTTGTGGATAAAGTGTTCTTGGGTGCAGGTTTCTCCCAGTGAGTGCATTGAATATATAATTTCACTCCTTTCTGGCTTGCAAAAGTTTCTGTGGAAAAATCTGTAGCTAGACTTCTGTGTTTCTCCTTGTAAGTTAAGGTCTTCTTTTCAACTGGTGATTTAAGATTTTTTTCCTTAGTCCTGTATTTTTTATAATAAATAAAATATGTCTTGGTTTGGCTGCTTTTATTGATTTTGATATGAATTCTTTGAGCCTCCTGAATCTGAATATTTTGTTTTTCTTTTCCCAGATTAGGGGAGTTTTCAGTGATTATAACTTTAAACAAAATTTCTGCTCTCTGTTCACTCTTCCTCAGTGTCCCCTATTATAAAATAGTATTATGTTTGATGGACTCTCTAATGACCCTGAATCTATTCTTGCGCTGTCTATATCTTTTTCCTTTATTTTGTTCTGGTTCATTAGTTATCATTACTTGCTCTTCTAGGTGACTAACTGGTGGTTACTCTGCTTCTTCCAGCCTGCTCTTCATTACATTAAGTACGTGTCTAATATCACTTAATGCACTCTTCATCACTGTTTTTTAATCCATTTGTCCTGTGGTAAGGATCTCACTGATGTCTCCTGTTATTTTCTCACATCCAGTGAGTATCCTTATTATTGTTGGTTTAAGTTCTCCATCAGGCATGTCACTTGTATCTATTCACTTAGACCTCTAGCTGTGGCCTTACCTTATTCTTCATTGTGAAAAATTCCTGTGTCTTCATTTTTTCAAATTCTTTGTGTGTGTGTGTGTGTGTGTGTGTGTGTGTGTGTGTGTGTGTGTTTAAAAGATCTATTTACTTATTTGAGGGGGAGGGAGTGTGAGGGGAGAAGGGTAGAGGGAGAAGGTGAGAAAGGATGAGAAGCATAATCCCCACTGAGTGCCATAAGGCTTGATCACAGGATCTTGATATCATGACCTAAGCAGAAAATGAGTCAGAGTCTTTTCCAACTGAGCCATCCTGGTATCACTGTCTTTACTTTTTGACTACGTTTTTGCCTTTCTCTCTATATTAGAAAAACATTTATGTCTCGTATTCCAGAAAATATTGGCCTTTTGAAGAAGAAGTCATGTAGAGCCCAGGGCCTGAAACTTCAGGTTGTGTCTTTTGTGTATGGTCCATTCATTCTACTATGGGGTTCAGCTCTTCTATCCTTCAGGTCAGTCATCTGAAAAGGTTCTAACTGCCTCCTTTGGCCATGTTTGGTCTTTGGCCAGAGTGTGGCAAGTTTTAACTAGGGTGATCTGGTCTGCTTATGATATAAGACTTTCTATTACCTCTACCAGAACTGAGACCTTGTACAACTCTCTGGTCAGATAAGGTGTGGGTAGGGGTCTGGGCTGGTCTTCAGGGGGAGTTGCCTACCTTGCTGTGACTGAGCCAAGATTGACTGAAAATGCAATCTCACAAGATCACAGGAGTGGTTAAGTAAGGCAGCCATAACTGACATTCTGACACTCCTGAAGATAGCTCGGCCATTCAGCTGCAAGGTGAGGGAGTGAAAAGGCTGGTGACAGTTCCTTTCTTCCTGGAGAAGTATCTCAAGGAAGGTTTCCTCTCAGAACGAATAATTTCTCCACTGTGTCCCAGGTGCTCTTCAGATTTCTGTTTCCACACTGTCTATCCCAAGGTGAATTATCTGCTTCCTTTCCATTTGCAAGGCACTTCCTTCAATGCCCTAGCCCAGCCAAACCCACTGACCTTTAAAATTTCAGGCTTTAAGTACCACTATTTATAGGAACCCAAGAAAGTCAAACACTCGCATTTATCGAGTTAAAGGTTTCAGGGAAAGTTCTCCTTGGGTGTTTCTTTGTATGCTCATCTCTCTTTTGCCCTTATCTGTGAATATGGCGCTCTCCCATCTGCAGCACCCTCAACTCATTTCTTCACCAAATCAGGTTTCTCCATATGCTTTCTTTGTTGTGGTCTCTTCTTCCCCTTCAGTTGTGAAGTCTGTTCTCCTAGGCTTCAAGTCAATCTCTGGATTATTTAAGATGATTTGATTTTTGTTTGTTTGTTTGTTTGTTTTTGCTGTTGTTGTTTTAAAACTTGTGTTCATGGGACTAACAAGCCTAGGGTCCCCCTACTCCACCTTGAAATAGTATTTATTGGCAATTAATATGGGGGAAGACTCTCTGAGTCCACTTAGTAAAGGCCAGAAATGAATTATTTTGTTTTATAAGGGAGGCAGGGAGAATAAAAAAAAAAAAAGCAGAACTAAGAAAACACGTCTCTAAAAAGAAAATGTAAAATATATAAATTTAATAACAGAAACAATTTTATTTGGACATAAAACAACTTATCAAATACATGTGTCATCATCCACTGTCCAGGTAGAATGAATATCCATATTCAAATAGTAATTTTAAAGGGAGTTTGTGGTGGCTAACAACAGTAATTTTTTTTTCATTGTCTCTCATGAGAAAGAGAGCAAACATACCTTTTCAGGTAACGATAAGTCACTCCTATTTTGTGAATGTCATATATTTTATAAGTGGGTGCTGATACCAATCATAAAATGTTATTTCAACTTAGCATATTTTTTTGACACTTGTCCAGGATTTTAGTGAGAGTTCTTTGAAAGTCCACATCTGAGATTTCACTTCTTTATATGCAAATGGACCAAGCAAAAGAATAAATCTTACTTTCACACATGTATGAAAGTTCAGACAGATGCTATCACTTTTCATCTATATGCAATAAAATTAATGTTAATGCTTAAGTGTCAAAGATTTCTGAATGACTGAAACTAATCAATACAAGTAAGAGTTTTTGTAAACTCATTTTCTCGGTTCATTTTGGGTTCATTTTCTGGAAGCAGAATAAATGGGTTAAACTCATTTAGCATAATTTCTTTATGCATTGAAAAATTGTCTTCTCTGTCAAATAGCAAAGTCATTTTTCACAGAACCTGAACAAACAACCCTAAAATTTGTATGGAACCACAAAAGAACTCAACTTGTCAAAGGAACCTTGAAAAAAAACAAAACTGGAGGCATCATGATTCTGGATTGAAAGTTATATTCCAAAGCTGTATTGACCATAACAGTATGGTAGTTGCATAAAAATAGACACATTAATCATTGGAATAGAATAGAAAACCCAGAAATAAACCCATGATTATATGGTCAACTAACCAACAAAGCAGGATAGAATATTCAATGGATAAAAGTGGCCTCTCCAAGAATTGGTCTTGGAAAAACTCCACAGCAACATACAGAAGAACAAAACTGGACCAATTTCTTAAACCATACACAAAAATAAATCCAAAATGGTCTGAGGACCTAAATGTGAGACCATAAAAATTCTAGAGGAGAGGACATGTCATCTGCCATAAAAACTTCCTACTAAATATGTCTCCTGAGAGAAGGAAATATAAGCAAGAATAAACTAATGGTACTTCATCATCATTATCACCATCAACAAAAACAACAAAAAGAAAGTTCTGCACAGCGGAGGATCCTTTCATCAAAACGAAAAGACAAACTATTGAGTGGGAAAAGTTAGTTGAAAATTACAATCATATAAAGGCTTAATATCCAAATCATAAAAGGAACTTATAAAACCAAACACCTAACAAAATTGGAATCCAGTTAAAAAATGGGAAGAACACATGTGTGGAAATTTTTCCAAAGGGGAATTAAACACTGCTTACAGGCATGAAAAGATGTTCAAAATCATTCATCATCAAGGAAGTGAAAATCAAAACTGCAACGAGATATCAACAAACACCCGAAAGAATGGCTAAAATTAACAACAGAAGATAAAACATGTGTTGGTGAGGATGTGGAAAAAGGGGATGGTCTCGACCTTTTGGTGGGAATGCAAATTTCTAGAGTTACTGTGGAAGGCTCATCTAAAGTTAAAATTGAAACTATTCTATAGTATAGCAGTTGCACCACTAGATATTTACCCATAGAACACACAAATACTAAATCAAAGTGATACATGCAACCCAATGCAGTAACATTATCTACAAAAAACAAATTATGGAAACACACCAATTGTCTATGTAAGAATACATAAAGAATGTACTCAAGCATAAAATTTAAAAAGAATGAAATCTTACTATTTGCAGTGACATGGGTGGGGCTGGAGAGTATCATCTTCAGTGAAATAAGTAAATCAGAGTATCATGCTGAGTGAAACAAGTACATCAGAAAACAGACAAATACCATAGTATTTCATACATATGTGGAAAATAAGAAACACAACAATTAATGGAGGATAAAAAGAGAGAGTGTGATAGACACAAGAAACAGTCTCTTACATATAGAGGACAAAATGTTTGTTACCAGACGTGATGTGTTTGGAGGAGATGGGTTAAATACGTGATGGAGATTAACAATATTGTCTTCTCTGTCAACATTATGAATAAATATTTAGTGTATATGATTGAATTCTTGCTGGGAGATTTTCATTTTAATGAATTCATAGCCTAAGTGGAAAAAAATAGAATGAACCAAGTCCATATTCATTAGAATTGATATTCTGTATGTGCTCTTTCAATGCTAACTCTTTGTATGTTTAATTCATATATTTGATATTTGATGCTTTTGATATGCCAATATAAGAAAAGCACATAATTGGGGCGCCTGGGTGGCTCAGGGAGTTAAAGCCTCTGCCTTCAGCTCAGGTCATGATCTCAGCGTCCCAGGATTGAGCCCAGCATCGGGCTCTCTGCTCAGTGGGGAGCCTGCTTCCTCCTCTCTCTCTGCCTGCCTCTCTGCCTGCTTGTGATCTCTGTTTATCAAACAAATAAATAAAATCTTTAAACAAAAGTAAAACACATAATTAGTCATGTCCTATTCAAGTAGGTATAGATATTTCATTTTGATTGCATTATGAATTATTTACAGATTTTGAATAAATATACTTACCACCTTACAGTGTGATTTCGTGAACTACATATAACTTTTTTCTCAAATAATATATTTTGATTATTTATTTAGGGAAATGAGTATTTTTTTATTATTCAACATACAGTACATCATACTCATGATCATCATACTCATTATACAGTACATCATTAGTTTTTTGATGTCGTGTTCAATGGTTCTTTAGTTGTGTGTAACACCCAGTACTCATCTCCAGGGGACGGGAATATGTGGGAAATGAGTATTTCATAAAAACTTCACAATTAGCCTCAAAGAATCTGAAGAAAAATAAGTAAAATCCTCATATTTCTTTATTTAATACACATGAGTTTTTCTCCTCCTTCAGCAAAAAAACAGAGAATAGAAAATTGAAAATTACAACCAAACATTAAGTTATTTCCTTTTGTGGGGTTGTTTACATCATCAAGATTTGGCTTGTTTCTTTTCATTTTCATTGTAATCATTTTCTTCATGGCTTTCTTTGGCAGTTTGTCATGATCGTCCTCATCCTCTTGGATACCCATCTTCACACACCCATATTATTTTCTACTTTGCTCCCCTCATGGACCTGAATTATGTCTTCTCCATTGTCCACAAGGTGGCTTCTGAGGATTTTTTGGAAAATGTTTATTCCTTTCATTGACTGTGGAGATCACAGCTTCTTCTTCAACAATATTTTAGCTGGTGCAGGATGGTTACTCTTGTCCTCTATAGCTCTGGTTATTATATTACTATTTTTCTCTCTTCACTATCCAATTCATATGAACAAAACAGTTTGTGTTCTGATGAAACAGGATCATGGAAAATAGACATTAATGACACCTTTGTCCACACAGTATATACACTGAATATCTAAATCGCCAAGCCAGAGCCACCAAACATGTTTACTGTGATATCCTGGTCATGTGAACTCTGCCATGCATGGACACCTAGTTCTATGAGTAGGGTTTTTGAGCAACACCCTCTTTCACGTAGTTCATTTTAGATCTAAACAAACATGGAGATTGAAAGTGAAAGGATGGAGAAATATTTTACTCAAAATAATGTCAAAGGAAAGCTGGAATAGCAGCACTTATATCAAACATTTAGACTTTAAAACAAATAAAAGATAAAAGAAAAAAAAGATGACATTATATAACATTAAAGGGGACAATCCAACAAGAAAACTTAACAACAGTAAAGTTTTATATACCCAACATTGGAGCACCCAAATATATAAAATAGCTAATAACAAACATAAAGAAATAAATTCATAGTAATAGAATAATAGTGAATCACTTTCCTAACCTTATGTTCATGGGCAAATCACCAGCATAGACAAATAGTAAGGAAAGAGTGGCATTGAAAGATATATTGGACCAGATGAATTTAACAAATATATTCAGAACATTTCATCCTAAAACAGCAAAATACACATTCTCTTCAAGGGCACACAGATCTTGCTCCAGAATAAATCATATTTTAGACTACAGAAGCAAGCTTAAAAAATTTGAAAAGATCAACCTAACACCATCCATCTTTTCTGACCATCACATCACACTATAAAACTAGAAATCAACCACAAAAAAACAACTTGAAAAGATCACAAATATATGGAGGTTAAATACCATGCTACTAAACAATAAATGGTTCAACAAAGAAATAAACGAAGAAATCAAAATGTACATGGAAACAAACAAAAAGGGAAACACAACAGCCCAAGACATTTTGGATTAGCAAACGCTGTTTAATGATGGAAGTTTAGAGCAAGACAAAACTAGTTGAAGAAGCAAGAAAAATCTCTAATAAACAATGTAGCATTACACTGCAAGGAGCTGGAAAAGAACAATCAAAACCTTATACAACTGGAGGAAGAAATAATAACGATTCAAGCTGAAATAAATTACATAAAAGCTAAAAATAATAATATAGCAGATAAATGAAAGCAGGAGCTCTCTTTGAAAATATAAACAGAATGGGTAAACTTCCAGTGACATTCATCAGAAACAGCAAAAGAAAACTCAAATAAGCAAAATCACAAAGAAAGAAAAAATGATGCAACTACACACAAAAAAATATGGAAGAGAATATTATGAAAACCTATATGCCAACAAACAAGATGGCACAGAAGAAATGGATAAATTCCTAGAAACATAAAAGATACAAAAACATAAAAGATACAAAAACATAAAAGATACAAAAACTGAATCAGGAAGAAACATGGGATTTGAATAGACCAACTATTAGCGAAGAAGCCATATCAATAATCAAAAATTCCCTTTGCTGTGCAAAAGCTTTTTATTTAGATGAAGACCCAAGAATTCATTTTTGCTTTTGTTTCTCTGGCATTTGGAGACAGGTCTAATAAAAAATTCCTATTAAAAAAAAAAAAAGCTTTTGTACAGCAATGGAAACAGACAGCAAACCTAAAAGGAAGCTACAAAATGGGAGAAAATTGGAGAAGTTATTTGCAAATATCTTATGAGAGAAACGGATGGTATCCAAAATCTAGAAAGAAGTTATGAAACTTAAAACCCCAACAACAAACAATACAGACAAGAAATGGCAGAAAACACAAACACATATTTCTCCAATGAAGACATACAAAAGACCAAGAGACACATAAAAGAAAAAAAATTGCTTAACATCACTTGGCATCAGGAAAACACAAATCAAAACCAAAATAAGATATCATCTCACATCAGTCTGAATGACTAAAATTAACAAGTCAGGAATACCCTATTGATGGGAATGCAAACTGTGCATCCACTCTGGAAACCAGTATAGAGGTTCCTCAATAAGTTAAAAATACAACTACCTTAGGACCCATCTGTTGAACTTATAGGTATTTATCGAATTGATACAGACAGACTGATTTGAAGAGACACATTCACATTCACTACACACTACAGATTATACACACACACACACACACACACACACAAACTATATATATATGTATATATACATATACATATACATATATACTATATATACATATATATATAGAAAATCTGTGATGTTTGTGTCCCTTCAAGTCATGTATGTATATTTGTATGTATATATATGTTCATATATGTGTGTATATATGCATACATTGTATATATATGTGTGTATATATGCACTCATAAAGAGAAAAGATCGCAGGGTGAAATTGTGGGAATTGGAACTGTTAGGGACGGGGGCTTAAGTCCCACACGGAAGACAGACACCCCTAATGCTGAGCCAGAGAGAGTGCATCGGAGAAACCAGGTCCTGGTCCCTGAGCTGGGAGGAGACCTGCTAAGGGCGCTTGGCCTGTGGCAGGGGCTGGGACGTTCGCGGAGCAGAAACAGCCTTTTGCAGTCACTACGCATGCACTGAGCTTCGGTAGCAGAGCCTGAGACGCGCTCCACCTCCTCTGCTGAGAGAGGTGCGCGGGCGCTAGCCAGGCTCTCTAGGACCCAGAAAGTCTGAGCGCTCCCAGCCCGGGCCAGCGGGAAAATCTCTGTGTGCCTTCCCTGCTTGGAAACTTTCTGGCGGTCTGGAGCTGCCCAGACAGCTGCCGCTTATGGTTTTGAGTACAAGCAGGACGCACAGGTGTCCCCAGAGATCAAGTGCACATGGAACCTTTTCCAGAATAGACCACCTACTGGGTCACAAATCAAGATTCAACCGATACCAAAAGATTGAGATTATTCCCTGCATAATCTCAGATCACAATGATTTGAAACTGGAGTTCAACCACAAGGAAAAGTTTGGAAGGAATTCAAACACCTGGAAGCTAAAGACCACCTTGCTTAAGAATGCTTAGATAAACCAGGAGATCAAAGAAGAACTTAAACAATTCATGGAAACCAATGAGAATGAAGACACGTTGGTCAAAAACCTATGGGATACAGCAAAGGCGGTCCTAAGGGGGAAATACATAGCCATCCAAGCCTCCCTCAAAAAAATTGAAAAATCCAGAATACAACTGCTGTCTCTACACCTTAAAGAACTGGAGAATCAACAACAAATTAAACCAACTCCACACACAAGAAGGGAAATAATCAAAGTTAGAGCAGAGATGAATGAGGTAGAAACTAGAGATACAGTAGAATGTATCAATGAAACTAGAAGCTAGTTTTTTAAAGAATCAATAAGATCGATAACAATTGGCCACAGTAAGCCAAAAGAAAAGAGAGAAAGCTCAAATTAATAAAATTATGAATGAAAAGGGAGAGATCAAAACTAACACCAAGGAAGTAGAAACAATCATCAGAAGCTATTATCAACAGTTATATGCCAATAAGTTAAGCAACCTAGAGGAACTGGATGCATTCCTTCAAAAATATAAACTCCCAAAATGGAACCAGGAAGAAATTGACAAGCTGAACAGACTGAATTCTAGTAACAAGATTGAAGCAGTGATCAAAAACCTCCCAAAAAACAAGAGCCCAGGACCTGATGGATTCCCTGGGGAATTCTACCAAACTTTCAAAGAAGAAATAACACCTATTCTCCTGAAGCTGTTTCAAAAAATTGAAGCAGAAGGAAAACTTCCAGACTCTTTTTATGAAGCCAG
>PISX010030789.1:0-18272 GCA_004024625.1 Mellivora capensis | reverse complement strand
GCAATAGGTGGTTCTGCGTATCTCAGGGGTTATTGGGAAGATTCAAGAAAATTACGTGGATGGAAATCTTCCAGTCTAGAATTTGACAGTTAACAATGCCTGCTGTGATGGTTAATCTACGTCAACCTGGCTAGGGCCCGGTACCCAGGTACTCAGCCAGACGTGATTCTACATGTTTCTGTGGAGGTGTGTGTGTGTGTGAGATGAGACTAAGACCTAAATCAGCAGACTATGAAAGAAGGATTATTCTCCATGGTGTGGGTCTTGTATCATCAGTTGAAGGCCCTCCTAGGAAGGAGGAATTCTGCTCCCAGACTGCGTTCAGGCTAAAGCTGCGATGCTCCCTTGGGCCTACTGCCTGCAGTCTCACTTGCCACAGTGCACACTTGCCAGCCTTCACCGTCCATGAGCCCATCACTGGAAATAACTTTCCATCTCTGTACACATCCTATTGGTTCTGTTTCTCTGGCCAATCCTGACTAAAACACCGACGAGGAGGACCACAGTTCAACAGCGTGAGGTGTACCCGGACGGAGTAGCAGGCAGTTGTTGAAGAGAACAGGTCACACCTGTTTCTTCTGACCTAGAAAGACATTGGTCAGAATACAGTTTAGCTTCTCAAGTACATGACGTCTTCAGTGGACAGGCGCACAGAGGCAAAGTATGTGCGTGTTTACAAGCACACAGGAGGTGGAAGGGACATGTCAAGCTGCTGGCCGACGCCCTCTGACCGTGACTGGGCTTCTGGGTGCTGCTGGCAGGCAGAGAGATGCCCTTCTCTCTGTGCTCTGTGGTGCCTTGATTTCGGCGTACGCCGTTTTTGTAGTTAAAAGACTGGCAAGTGCGTATAGGTAATGGGAAGGATTGATCTTGAATCCCCTTCCCAGCCGTCTGCTGGCAGGGAGGACAGCATGGCCGAGTCAGTCTGTGCCAGGGCCCCTCTTGCCTTGGGGCAGCCAACCGGTGCTGCCCTGATCCCGCTCTGGTTACAGAGCCTCGCCAACACAGCTTGGAGTGTCCATGGCCATGTGTGGTTTTAGAGGACCCTTGTCCTGCAATTCTGGCCCTGGTTTCCAGGCTCTTCAGGAGCTGGGAGGTCTGCGGCGCATCTGGGGAGGCCAGGGCCATGCTCTCGCACCCGAGGGCACCATGCAGTAGAGAGCTGCTCCTAGGTGCCGGACCCTCCTGGATGCTGAGAGGCCGGACATGGCTCGACTGGATGTTCCCAGGGAGGAGCGTTCTGCAAGTCCTGAGAGCTGTGAAGACAGGGTGGTGAGGCTCGGCCGCCGCAGCTTTGTCAGGGGCAGTCAAGCAGCCCAATCCCCTTGCAGAGATGCTTGCAGGGTCGGCTGCCCACTGCTGCTTGCTGGCTGGAGGAAGTCGGCCGAGGCAGCGCCCACGTGCGTCCTGTACAGAGACCTGCCTCCTGCCCCCTCTCCACACAGAAGGATGCAGGGAGTGAGGGTCCTAGGCATCCTCCTTGGCCTGCTGCCCTGGGCCATTCAACCCAGCAGGGGGTCGTCTGAAATTAACCCCAGTCACCACCTGGGGACAAGCCCTGCCTCCAGCGTCCGTGCGCGGGCAGGTGCCCACAGCAGACAGGCACACACACAGTGGAGGAGCAGCGCTCCCGGGAGGCGCGTCAGAGCAGCCAAGCGCGGGAGTGGATCCCAACTGCCCGCACCCTGTGAGTGCCCCTCGCTCCGGAAGACACGTGAGTTGTGCGGTAGGCGGCGGGTGTAGGTCCCTGCGCTCCTGCCGCCCGGAGATGCGTCTCCCTGTTAGGGCAGACCACGCTGCAGCGGCCCCAGATCTGTTCTGCAGCCGGCTCCCGGTGGCGAGAGCTGCTGTCGAGAGAAGTCGCAGAGCCTGGGGGCCGCCCGAGGCCGCCATGCAGCTCGGAACCGCTGCCCCTCTCTGAACTGTCCAGCCACGCGTCCTCTGTCCCTGAGTTTACAGACGGGCCGGTCCTGCAGCGGACGCGGATGGGGCAGGGGCTGGGCATGGAGCCTGGGGATGCTCTGAGGTGCCGTTCTGTCCGCCCTGCCCCGCGTTCTTCCAGAGCCTGAGTGCCGGGGCTAAGCGGCTTCTGTCGTCCTTCCTTATTTCCTCCAAGGAAGACCGTGGGAAGGCAGCATCAGCCTGTCTTCCTGTCGCGGCTGGAAGAGCTCGAGCGTCCGCGCTCACTGTGAGCCTCGGATGGCCGCAGCTGGAAGTGCCAGAAGTACGCCGGAAGTGCTGGGAGTACGCCGGAAGTGCTGGGAGTACGCCGGAAAGCCCACCAGGCGTTCACAGGGAGCGTGGCATGCTGCAGATGGAGCAGGGTGTCCCTGAGGCGCCTAGCCCGGTCTATGCCCCCGCCGCCTGCTCTCCCGGATGAGCTGCCGAGGCGCTGAGAGTGCTCGGCTGTGAACACTCCACTCCTCACAGCTTGGCCCATTGGGTAACCCCGAGACTCACTTGCGAGCCCCGCGTTGGTGGGTGCCATGGGCGGCTGCGCACCTCGCCTTCAGTCGCGTGGCTTACGGCGGCAAGAGCTGAGGTTAGATCCTGCGGCCTGCAGGACTGACCCGCTCCAGAGTCTACAGAGTCCACGCCCCCGCGGCCTCGAGAGAACTGAAACGCGTGCACCGGTGCGCCGAGAGCTCTGCCCGCAGCTCCCTGATCCTGAGGAACTGTCGTCCAAGGTGGGTCTCAGGCGGGCCTTCCGCTGCTCTCACTGGTATCGAGCTGTCCCCTCCCCCGTCCCTAAGAGTTGGTGCTCTGGGTCATCCAGTCTTAATCTCGTGCACTGCTCCAAACGATCTCGTCTCCAGCCCCCTTTCAGCCAGGTGTCCCATGGGGTGCGACAGATGCCTGGGCAACAGGGGCCAGGAACGCCCCCTCTCCACCACCGGGGGAGCTGAGGGAGGGCAGCCCCGGGGGGCTGGGGAGTGGGGTGGGCTGCGTCCAAGCTGGTCCTGTCTCTCTGGGATGCTTCGGGGATTCTCGGGGACTCTGATGGCAGCACCCTGGCATGGGTGGTTGATCCTTACTTCCCAGGTGCCCCTCAGCCCTGGCTTCCCACTGTGCACTCTGCAGACTCTGATGAGATCCACCCCCACCTACCCCAGAGCTGGCCTCTGACAAGCAGACATTCCTGCTCACCCTTTGGTGGTCCTGGAGGCTTGTGTGCTGTCAGTGGGGTGCCCATGCCGCAGCCCGTGTGGTCAAGACCACTCAGTCCATGACAGTCTGGAAGCCTGACTTGGGCTTACGACCAGGGAGGAAACCCCTTTCCCCGGGGGAGGAGAGGAAAGGCACACAGAGCTCTGGACAATCCCGTGGGACATCGTCTCACCATCCCAAGTCTCCCTGGGCGGACCTCCAAATGTGTGATTTTGGGGTCAACCCCGTGCAGACCCTCCCGAGATGACCCAATACATCTCTATAGCGTGTGGTTACCGAGTGCCCTGTTCTCAGCCTGTGATGGGATGCGGCGTCCCAGCATGGACTCCAGCGAGTCCCCCTCCACGAAGGCACACGCTGCACTTCCTGCCCGAAGACGAATCTCATCCCTTCCTGTAGCACTTGGCTGCCCTGCGGTCTTTTCAGATGCGCAGAATGTGCCAGAAGCAACACTGTGTTGTTCAGGGCTGGCCCCTGAGAGTCCATCCCATGCTCCCACTTCCCTGCAATCCTGCCACCGTGCTGCCAGGGGGAGGGGCCCCCTGCAAAGAGAGGCCCCCAGGAAGACAGACAGCAGGCGGCGCCTGTTGGACATCTGCTGAGCATGTAGGAGTGCTCCCTACCCCCGCTGGCCAATGGAGGGCTGCTGTGTGTGCGTCCTCGCCTCACCAACCCACACTCACGGAAAATGACTTGACCCTGTGGTTCCGAGCCCCCAGATGCTGGATGGGCAGTGGGCGACAGGAACTGGGAGCCACAGCAGGTTTTAGAGTGAAGGGGTGCTGCCACCGACATGGGTTGGTGATAAGTCTCCGTGTGTGACCTGGCAGGTTGATGGTGTGTCCCGAGATGAGAGGCAGTGGAAGGGATGCTGTGAGGGGAGACCGGCGGGGTCATTCGGGAGCCCCCCTCTGCTGGGGACACGGGCATCACTTAGATCTCAGTCTTCCACTCCCAGGCTGCAGTCAACTGGGGGGTGAGCAGTATGTCCCAGCCTCGCCGTGGGCCTGCTGTCCTGCCTCTCTGCACATATTTCTGCACCGGTTGCTGGTGTAGGGTTCAGGCAATGCCCTGCACCCCGTTCTCCTGCGGTGGAAGTCTGGGTCACCCAGACGGTGGAGACAGAGCCCCCAGGCAGAGGTAGAGGCCAGCACACCACCCTGGGGCCCTGCAGCCACAGCCCAGGGATTCCAGGAAGCACGGGTAGACGTTTGCTGGCTAAAATGGGCCAGCAGTCCCACTCATACTCAGTGGGGCGGTTAACCCCCTCTTGAGGAGGGAGGAGCATCACATGTTTGGACACCGGCTAGGGAACCATCCCAGAGGCACTGAGTTTTTCCACCAGTGGCTTGGATTCTGTTTCTGCCGTGAAAACGCTGTGTCCCAGACGGGACTTCCCCTCCCTGGACTCTGGCCCTGTGGTGGGAGAGTGGCTGTGCTGTGGTTGCCTTGGGTGATGGTGATGGTGCCTCCAGGCTCTGAAATGGGGCTTGTTTGTTAGTGCAGCAAAGCCGGGTGGGGCCTGCTGGTGGGAGGGGCAGGACATGGGGCAGGATGCAGGGCTGGCCAAGAGTGGGGAGCTAGCTGTAAGGCAGAAGGGGGATGGAAGGTGAATGAGGAGGGCTTGTTGGCCGATAGGCTGTGGGGCTGGGGGGGAGCCGTCTGGGGAACCCCAGGAGCCCACGCATTGGAGTGGGGCCCACCCCGAGGCGGGCCGGCCATCAGGCAGGGCTGAGTAAAGGAGACCCAGAGAAGCCAGAAGAGTCTGCATGGAGGGAAGCTGGTTGGGGGGATCCTCAAGGCGGCCTGGCTCAGGTGATCCCCCACCAGAGTGCACTGGAGTCCCGAGGGCTCAGTGCTGAGCTGGCTCAGCGCCATGTGCTTGGGAACTCACTCATTCATCATTTCTTCAGCCAACTAGCACGTTGTGAGGACCTGCTGTCTGCTGGGCACGTTCCTCTGCATGAGACATAGAAGGATAGACAAGACAGAATGTAGCCAGCCCTCCGAAGTTGGAAGTTCGGTAAAGAGGTGACCCTGGCCTCCTGCCGCACCCTGCGTCTGCAGGAGAGGTGGTTTCCCCGACCCTCTCTGCCAGGACGTCTGCCGGGACCTTCCTGGCACCACTTGCGGGCTTACCTGATGCCTCCGTGCTGTGTTTGGCCAATGGGTTGAACCTCTGTCCCCACTCCCATGTGCCCCTCTCTGTGTCAGCCTTTCTTGTCCGTCCTTTGTGGACATGGACCCTCGCATGATGATGGAGGTGTTCTCAGAGGAAATCCTCCATGCCAGGAACGGGGAGGACCTGGCTCTTGGAAGCTGCAGTTTCCAATACTGGGGCCCCGGGTGTCCAAGCGCAGGTGTGACCTTCAGAGCCCCAGCAGTGATGGTTCTAGCTGCTGCCCCCAAATCCAATTCCAAAAATAACATCTATTAGACTCTCATGGACTCCGTCTCTAACTTCTGTCCCCACAGCTCCTTCACGCTCACATTGACAACATCTCCGTTCCCCAGGGTGGTTGGAAAACAGAGTCAACGTCCACCACATCTCCTTCCCAGGGCTGGTAAGTGCTGCAAAGCAGACATCCTGTTTTCATTTTTATTGTTGAAGAATGTGTGCCAAATTTCCATGACACAGGATTCTTGTTATTAGTGAGGAGCTTTTATTAGGAGGGCTTTTTCCTCACTAGCAGAGTGGGGACCGGTAAGAGTGTATTCGGGGTTGGGTGAAGGCTGGTCAGACAGAGGTCAGGAGGTCTAGTGGACACTTGTCACTGGAGGTTGTTGCTGGCCGAGCAGCGCAAGGGGTTTTCCTTCAACCTATCTCAGAGCCATGCTGACGGGCGCACGCATCTTGGAGCCAAGAACACTGAGCCTCGGACCTGTGGTCTGCTTGGTCATCATCCCTACACCCCATCCTCTGCTTCAGGTTCTCCAGGTGGGAAGGTGGCATCCTCTGGCCTGCCATAGGTCCTTCCTTCCTCACAGGCTTCCCACCAGCCCTTCCTGGCCTCTGGCTAACAGCCCCCCAGGTGGCCCTTTCCTGGACCCCCGAGGGCATCTTTCCTCTGGGAGGCCCCGTAGAGCAGCACTGGTGGATGTTTTTATGGGTCATGTTCTGAATATCACACCCGAGTTAAATCTGTGCTGATTCAATTAGAACACGTAAGCCAAGGGACTTCACCATCCCATGACTGGGTCCTGGGGGATCGGCTTCTCTCTGGACACAGCGGTCCTCACTACTGGGCTGCGAGCAACCGGCCGGGCCCTCCCTGGTCAGCCTGTTTACCGAGCGGTCTTGTGGCAGGACGGCAGAACTGGAAGCCCATGCCCCTGCACACACGGGAGACTGAGGGCTGGGGGCGGGGGTAGCACACTGCTCGGAGCCTCACAGATAGGCTTCTGTCCCGGAGGGGTCAGCCCAAGGCCCAAAGGGCTGTAGAAGCTGCACCTGAGGAGCTTTCCGGGGCTTGGGCCAGATGGGGTCCCAGCCTCCGGAAGACGCCACGTCCTGCTGCCCCCAACCTGGGAATGTGTGACCTCACCTTGCAGGAGGGGCTTCGCCGATGTGACTGATTCAAAGATCTCACTGAGGGTGGGGTGATCCTGGACTGTTGGGACACACACCAGGTCAGACGAGGAGCCTCCTACATGGGGGCAGGCAGGTCTGCATCAGATGAGGTGAGACAAGAGAGGCAGATGCATGTGTGTGTTCCCATGTGTGTGCTCGCATGTGGAAGAGACAAACCGGGAGCGAGGGAAGCAGGTGGAGGAGGTGCTCTGGGGGCAAGAGCCCAGGTGCGTCTGGATTCCTTGGAGACAAGAGAACGCACTTGTCTGGGTCCTCCAGAAGGAACACAGCCCCGAATTTAGACCTCCAGAGCTGGGAGAGAGTGTATGGTGACTTTTCCTGGTGGCTGCGGGAATCCCGTTGGAGGCATGACAGCCTGCCTCTAGTTCAAGAGGGAGACAGGCTGTGAGCGGTGGGTCTTGGTGCTGACCATGACCTCGGGGTGAACAGGGATGGCGGTGGCCTGGAGGCTTCAGGCCATCTGTGCACAGTGCCTTTCTTGGTGCCCAGAAGACAGAATTATACAGTTTTAGATAATCAAATCGATCAATAACTTAAAGAATAAAAACAGCTGAAGAGAAAAAAAAAAAGTCAAGTATATGTTTTGGCACACGATGGAACTTGTAAAGTCTCCAAGCAAAAGTTTTCATTCAGACACCACCATCCGCACTGAGTGTTCAGAAATATCTTTCCACCATGAGCTCCCAGTTTCAGTCTCCTGGAATGAAGAGCAGACAACAGACTTAAACAGACGCCTGCCTTCCTTGGCTGGCGGACCATCACAGGATGGCCTAATGGGGTTCTCCCCCGCATGGACAGTTTCCGTGAGCCCGGGGGAATGGTTCTCAGGGGCTGCCCGCTCCTGGACGCCCCCCAAAGCACTTCCGTGCTGGTCACCCGCCGGCCTCCAGCGCTGGAGGCCGAGCTCCAGGAGCCCCGTCCCAGCCCATGCGTGTCCTGTGCTCCGTGGTGACTGGCGGGGGTGGGGGGTGCATCAGCTGTGCTCAGGGAGGGGTTGTCCCCGTGATTTGGCCAGGGGTTGTGACTGGCCACCAAGGACCTACTTCCCTGAGACAGGAGGGTCCTCCGTTGAGGCAAAGACTGTCAGTGATTTCTCTGCTTGTCCAGGTGCTGAGGTCCTGAATCTTGGGGAGCAGCACGGAAGGATCTAGGGTGGGTGGCGCACGCACCGCATGAGCTCCTGCAGGGGCCTCATGGTTCATGATTCTACAGCTCAGGGCTGGGGACTGTGCACCTGCTGCAGGCCATGCCTGGGGCTTGACAAAGCCACCGGCCTGAGGGAACTCCTTGTTTCAAGAAAAAAACTGATCCTTGCACGGGTTGGGCTGTGGGCCCAGCTCAGAGGGTTGTGGAGAATCACAGGCAAGGGAGTGTCACCATGGATGCGGGGAAGGGAGTGTCACCACAGATGCAGGGGTCTCTCAAAGGAGATGCATCTCCCACTCATGCAGGAGAACCAGGGGTGGGCGGCTGGACACTGTGACATTCCAGTGGCTTCGGGACCATGGGCTGGGGTGCTCCTTTGGGCCTTTATTGCCGTGTGGACTGAGAGTCCCCGCAGATGAGAACTCTGTCTTCTGCTCCTTCTTGCCCCTTGCTCCTGAAGGGATCACCAGCAGGCCTACAGGACCAGCACCCAGATAGTAGTCTTCCTCTCCGTCCTGCTTCCCCAGGGCTGGGCACAGGTCCTGATGTCCAGGAAAAGAGCTTGCCTTGGCCTGGGGCTCCCGGGTCGGTCCTGGGGATGGCGTGTATGGTGCTGGGGGAGAGGCCTGACAGCATCTGATTCCTTCCTCCCTGCCTCCGTGCTCGAGGCCTGCATCCCAACCCCACGCGTATGATGCTGTTCACATGGTTTGGATGTGGAGACCATGGCTTCCTTGGAAGCCCCTCACCTCTGACGGGCCGCATCCTCAAGCCAGTGAGGCCATGTTCTCTCTGACTTCTGTGCCATCTCGCCCAAACCTGAGCATGCCCCCGGGGTCCAGGAGGTGTCCATGGCCCCGTCACTCCGTCTGCGCTTTGATGTGACCCTGCTTTGAGGGCTGCAGAAGGACCCGTCATGGCCAAGGAGAGGACATCCCCATTAGAAGGACAGCTGCCCTGGGTCTCCAGCCTTCTGGGCCTTCCTGGTTGACTGTTCTTTCTGCTGCAGGAGGAGCTCAGAGCCAACAAGTTGTCAACTGCTTGGGCGCCAGATCAGGTCCCAAGATGGTGGTGGCTCTATGAAGCGCGGGGCTGCCCTGGCCCCTATTGCATGCAGGACAAATTCTAGGTCCCTCATCCTGGCGGGAAGATGCCTTTCTTCCAGGGCTGGCCTCTTCTGGACATCCCTCATCCCTGCATCCCAGGTGCTGCACGGAGGGCTGGTTGGGCACTCAGTGCTGTGCAGTTTGGAACCACCCACGTGTGTGCTGCTTGGAACAGCCTAACTGTTCCCGGTCAGAGCCAACCCCTGCTCCTCCAGGTGGGGTCAGCCCATCTCACACCGTGTCCCACAGCATTTTGCTGGACCCGAGTGTGAACACGTCGCATTCCAGTGGTTTGTCTCGCGGCCCATTCCTCGCTGCTCAGACCCTTCCCTGAGGATGGGGTGCGTGTCACGTCGGATCCTCGCCTGCTCCGTCCTGGCACAGGGACGCTCACGGTATCCCTGGGAAGAATGGCTGGCACTTGGCGCCTGCTGGAGGGTTTGAGAGTATGTCTGTGAGGAGCAGCCCCCCCAAGAGAGGGGGCCGGAGGGGCTGGGCCTGGGGAGCCTCGGACATTGCTGGCGGTGGCCAGGTGAGGAGTTCCCGACTTAGCAGAGTCACAAGGCCTTGTGAGTCCCTATCTCTGGTCCAGACCAGACCTTGAGACCACCCCACCTGAGAGGAAAGCTTTTCTTGGAGGGTCAAGTCCCTGCTGACAGAGTCCACAGCACGGAGAGGATCAGAGTCTGGTGGAGAAGGTGAACACTGAGAGTGGTTCATGTTATGACAGAGGGGAGTGCGGGCCTCTGTGGGCACACACAGTGGAGCTGAGGACTGTCATTTGACATAGAGAGGGTGAGAATCTTCAGAGCGACTCCTGAGTAATCAAGGAGGGCTTCCTGGTGGAGGTGACCCTAGCGCAGTCTCAAGGACTTCATCATCAGTGGCAGTTGTGCAAAGGGAAGGGTGGGGTGTGCGCAATACTGACAGAGACCGCTGGTGTGAAGTCCCCGTCCCACGTGGTGCAGCATGGTTTGTGAAGAACTCACACATTATGCTGCAGCTGGAGCCCGACATGCTTGCTGTAGGGCGGTGCCGAGGGGTTGCTGAAGCCCCAGAGAAGCGAGTCGGGCAGGAGTGGGAGAACGTTCAGGGAAATGTCCACCTAGAGGGATCTCGGGGCCTGGTGAGGGTTGACGCCCTCCCATGCTCCTCACTGAGCGAGCAGGTGGGACCCACCCAGACCCTGAGGGACGGGCCTCATGTCAGGCTCCCTTCTGCCTTCAGACCATCCTGAGATCCCAGGGCACAGAGGGGCGGGAAGGGGGCAGCCGGCAGCTGGCGTCGGGAGTCTGTTAGAGATGTGCACGTGCAATAGATCGCAGATCGGCACGGAAGGTGCTCTGAGAAGCTGGCTCCATCATGCGCAGTGGGCAGAACTTGTGGGCATTTTCCTCCCGGATGCAGAGGCCTCATTATTTCAGATGCGCAGGGAGCCGAGCCTCGAGCCCCTGTTGGCCTTCAGGGTGAGGATGTCTTCCCCGCTGTGTACTCTAATTGCCACGCTGGGCACAGCCAGCTCCGCAGCCGCTCATTACCGTCCAGATGTCAGCACATACAACCAAAGATCCCCCACTCATGGAGGTTCCCATCCGTCTCACATGAGGCATTCCTTCTCACACAAGGTTGGAAACTGCACGCTCCAACCCCTTCTGTCCCCACGAGTGTCAGAGGCTCCCAGGTTAGCGTCGGTCTCATTTGCTTGCACTTGTGAGCACCCACAGGCTGGGCGCAGGGTGGGTCAGCCCTCAGCAGAGTATAGACGTCATGAGTCACCAGCACTGTGGCCTCCGGGAAGGGTAGGTCGGCCTGGACTGGGAAGTCTGCATGGAGAGAAGTTGTTTCTGGGCTGGGGCCCACGGGACGGCTTCTGGGGCTCCTTGGTGCCCCAAAGGTATTTGCAAACTTGGGCTTCAGCGTGCATTTCTGTAAACAAGGATGTTTACCCACACAACCAGGACACAGCCCCTGGCCCAGGGGATAGCCACAGTGTGCCTGATCCCAGAGCCCACGCCCTGCAGCTGTGCCAATGACGTGTGTTACCCAAGCACCATGTGCTTCCCTGAGTTCTCCCTTTCCCGTGGCTCCCTTGGGCTGGACAGGCCCTAGGCTTTCTCCTGAGGTTGCAGAAGTCTATGGGACAGGAGTCTGGGTCTGTGTGGAGCTCCTCAAGAGGAAGGTGTGTTGATGCATCCTCTGCAGGATAGGGCACCTGTTCCCATGTGTCCTGTTGCTGGAGGCGATGGCTCCAGTCCCCTCATCAGGAGGACATCTGTCATGCCTCTGCGCTGCGAGACCATGCTTTAAGTTGTGTCAGTATTTTACTCCTCATCATATTTTCAGTTCGTTTGTATGTGCACATCTATGTGGACTCACAGTTTCCTGTTTTACTCAGCAGGTTCTAACCCATTACTACCGCCATTCGATTTCATACTCACATTATCTCGTATTTGACCAGTGGGAGCCCTCTGTGTCCTTTGACCTGTCCTGGCTCTGTCCCCATCATTCTACGAATGCCTCCTTGCTTAACATTGACCTCCCTACGTCTGGGATCAGTCCCTTCTCTGAGAAGCCCTTTCTTCTTTCAGTGGAAAGTGGTATGTAGAAGCCAGATGCTAGACGTGCTCAGTGGTGTCACAGCGCCCCTGCTTTCCGGCTTACTGAAAGAACAGAGCTGAGAGATGTCTGTGAGATACCGTGTCACGCTACGTTAGTTATCTGCGTGTAGTTTATGTATCATATGTATGGCCATATGGTGTGTATCCAGATGTACGTCAGTCCCTGTTACGCACACACGTTGACCCTTCTGCATCAGTCTTCAGACAACGGAAGCTCTGAGTTCACATCAGTACACCTGGTTCAGATTTGGGTTTTCTCCCTGTCAGTATTTGTAACTCCCTCCCTGTGAGGACCGACTCGGTGCATCCAAACACAGGGGTGTGAGCAGCAGAACTAGCTCGCATCCCACGGTTTTGGAGGGTCAGGGCGGTGGGCCTGGTTCTGGCTGAGGCTGGGAGGAGAGAGTGGCCCAGGCTTCACCCCCAGTGACTGCGGTCACTGGCAGTTTCTGGAGCTCCTTGGCTTGTAGACGCTCACCCAGTCTCTGCCTTCATGCTCTCCATGTGTGGATTTTTCTGTTCAAATGTCTCCTTGTAAGGACGTTGGTCAGACTGGCTTAGGACCTGCCCCGCTCCCGTGTGAACCCATCTTAGCCAGTCAGGCCCACAGCAGTCCTGGTTGGAGGCTCCATGTGGGCACTGAGCGGCCGCGAGCTGCCTGCAGCATGGCCAGGGCTGCTGGTGTGGGACATGAGCAGAGAACAGGAGTGGGCAAGGGGGCCTCCAGGCATCCGTGTGGGTGTGTTTAGCAGGAGGCCCTCACCCACAGAGCGATGTACAGCAGATCGGTGAGCACACTAGTTTGCAGCTTAGTGCTGGGGTCGGGGGGAGGGTGCACATCCAATGTCAGTGGTGTTAGCCATGACGTGTCACATGAGCAGAGATGCTGGAGTGGGCACAAGGGTCTGATGGAGGTGACCACCATGCAAGTGGGGCTGGGACAGGCTGCAGGCTATTGCTTGTCAACCCCCGTCTGATGGCGCCTTGCAGGAAGGGGGCAGAATGTGGACGTCCTGACATGAATCTGTCCCAGAAAAGTCAGTCCCCTGTGGGACTTCTGCTGGGCCCATGCCGAGGACCCCTGTGTTGAGGAGTGAAATTCATACCAGGTGGAGGCAGGTTCAAGGCCCGACTCAGACCTGGACCTCAGAACCCGCCCATCCTCCTCCAGCGGGGGACTCCACAGCACCACATCTGCTGCCTGACAGGTGTGGGGCACATCGGGGTTAGGGGTTGTACTGTTGTCCTGACCTGTCTGGTCCTCACACGCACCCTCAGAGGCCTGGAGAGATCTACAGCCAAGGAAACGCAGTCCCAGGCCAGATTAATGGGATGGGATGGAGGGATCCCGAGCTTCCAGAGCCACATGCTTCCAACCGTCAGACTCACGCGACCCCCACCGTTGGCCGCATCCACTCCCCTCAGCCCCGGCCCCTCTACTGTGGGTGCCACGCTCTTGCTGACCAGCTGGCTTCTCCATCTGCCCTGCTCTCCCGCTGCCCTCAGCCCCTCCTCCGCTGGCCAGAACCCAACCTCTGGTTCTGCCTGCCATATGCACGGCTCTGGGCCCTCACCTCCTGGGTGCATCCCAAGCGCTCTGGCTCTCCAGCCACTCACCCCCAGGGAGGCCTCCCTGAACCACCCCGTGCCTGTGAACATACTGCTGTACTAAGCACTGTGTGTGTGAGGTGGTCCCCTCTCACCTGCCTTGTCTGTAGTGACCTCAGTCTTGGGGTCTCCAAGGTCCACCTCATCCTCTCTCCTTGACCCAAGGGACTCAGCTCTGCTTCCCTGGACCCAGCAGAAGCAAATCAGTCCAATGCGGATGATGAGGCACAGGCTTTCATGGACATTCAAGGTTACCTGCTTGCCTGGCTGTGCACGGACTCTGTCGTCATCAACTCGTAGGAAGTCCCCAGAGCCCTGGTCCACACGGGGAGGTGTGTGTGACCCAGGTCTTGGTGTGTCAACCCCGCCCCTGCCTGTCCCCAGAGCATGTGGGGCCCAGTTCCCCAGTTCTGGCAGAAGCCTCCAAGGGGACCCACGAGATGTAGGGTAGGTTTTCTGGGCAGCACTGCTCCTGGGCTGGGTTGATCATTGTCTTCGTCAACGTGGCTAACACATCATCCAACCATAGAATTCAGAAATCATGCTTCTAAAGTCTCCCTATTTGACAGCTGGCAGAGAATGCTAATCCCCCACACAAATTTATGTTTTATTTTTCTAGATGGGGAACGTTGCCGTCACTCACATAATGACTGTCCTTGACACAGTTATGAGGGAGTGGGAATCTAAAGCAGTCTGCAATGTGGAGCTATCGCTGTCCTCTGGTTGGCTGGCTGCCGACTGGCTGATCGTGTCTCTGTTGATTCACTGCTTACAAAGACTGGAGTTTACCAAATTAAATTTTAGTGAGTTATTTCTGTTCACATAAATGGCAGAAATTGAACGTTTGAGCCTGTGGTAGAGGGACTGTCACCGGGGCAACCTTGCACGGGGCCATGCCGTGGGGTCAGACAGAGTCCGTGTGCCACCTGGGGACACCTGTCCACAAGTGGGGGATGTGAGACCCCAGCTGACCCCTCATATTTCCCTCTCCCTGTTGGTGTCTTGGGGTGTGGACAGACCCCACACTAGCATGGGCTCGACATGCGGCCGTGTGTCTGGCACCTGTGCCCTCACTGCCCCTCCAGCCCACAGCAGAAGTAAACACAGATGGAATGGACCAGCCAGCTTGGTGGCACAGACCGCAGTTGGGGCAACCCTGCAGGCTGATGTTGAGCGGCCGCCCCAGCCCAGGCAGCCCCAGCTTCCCTGTGGGCTTGTGGACTAAATCGCAGAGAGCTTTGTGCCTGTTACGCAGCGAGGACTGACTGGTACAAGGTGCTCTTGTGGCCACTGGCCCGTACAATCTGCGGAGATAGTCGCATGGTATGAGATAGCGTAAATAATTTTATTTCACTCTTCCGCATGAGAAAACAGGGGCTCAGAGAAGGAATGACTTCTTGAGGTCATAAGCTAGTCAGAGAGAGAGCTCAGCATGCGATCCAGTGTTCTCTCCCCAGGGGGTCAGTGGCTTCTCTCTGGGGTGCTGGGGGACCCTGAGGGGTTCCCCGCACCTGGTGTCCAGCTGCGTGGTCCTCGGCGGGGCCATCTTCACTGTCACTGGGCATGGATGTCCTGTCGGCACACCGGGCTGGTGTGTCTGAGCCCCGACCCTGAGGCCGTGGGGCCTGTTGTGCTGGGGGCTGCATATCTCCAGCTGCGGTCCATATGGGTTTGACGTGTCTCCTGCCCCCACTGCCTAGCACATGACCCGATTTGGGAAGAGGGGCTTGACAGAAAAATCTACTCAAAATGAGGCCACCAGGCTGGGGATCCAATCCAGTGTGGCTAGTCTCCTGAAGTAAGGAAATAAAGAGGAATTAGGACAAAGAGACAGGCACAGAGGGAAGACCATGGCAGGGACAGAGACGGCTGCATGCAAGCCTAGGGAAGGGCCAGGAGCAGACCCTTCCTCTCCCGCTGTGAACCTGTGCCCTCATGCTGCCTGGCATCCCAGTCCGTGGTGCGCAACTCCAGCAAGTCCTTGGCCCGTTGCCGGCGTCCCACACCCGCCACGGAGCACGCCCCAGTGGGGCCATTGCATGGGCCTGACCCATAGAGTACCTCGCCTTCCCCCATTCCCTTTTTCTCTCCTTGGGGCCAGGAGGTGTGGATGAGCTCAGTAGTATAGCTGTGTAGACCCACGGTAACTTAAAGACAAACAAACAGACACCTGGAGGTGTGCTCCTCACACACGGCGGGTCCTGGGTTTCTGCTGCTGACCAGGCTGTCCAAACCGTGATGCTGAGAAGGGCTGTGTTTGTCGGCCGTGCACGATGTCCCTGGCCCCTTAGCAAGGGGCCACGCCCAGCACAGAGCCACAGGGCAGCGTTCTCTCCAGGCGCCCATGTTGCTCGCTGGACACGTGGCCAGATTCCTCTTTCCATCTGCTTCTAAATCCAAATATTTGCACTTCCTTCCCGATCCTCCGGCAGAGGCCTGGGCACAGGAATATTAATTGCACTGGGCCCTCAGGCCATGATGCTCTATGAATCCTGACTTTCCTAAGCTAATGGGGTGGCATAAATCACTCCAGGGGAGGACCCTGGCCCGCCAGCCCCCAAGTCAGACAAGTTCATCAATCCATGGCCGGCGCATCACCAGAGGCTCTGGGGTTGGTCAGGGGTTGGCCCGTCTGGGGCTAATTCCCTGCAGGCAGAGGCCTCTACACAGAACCGGGTACCTTTTAGCCAGAGGAAGGCTGCCCTGAGGGGCTAGGAGTCTGGCCTTCTGACCCTGCTGGCCCAGAGACAGAAGTCCAGCCGGCTCCCGGAGCGAGCTGGGCAGCCACAGCCCTCCCTCTGGGGCCCGAGCACTGTCCCGGGACAGGCAGGTGTAGGGGTCCTGCCCATCGGCCACTGCCGCCTGCCCCATCTCCCACCTGTACAGCCAGGGCTTGACCTCTGCTGGCTCTGGTTCTTGGTTTCCTCACTTACAGGAGGATGACCCTGCCCCGCCCAGCATAGGGGTTCAAAAGACGGCACACATGAGTGCAAGTGAGCCTTAACCCAGGGCCTGGCCCATTGGGAGTGATCCCATCCATGAGGACCTCATCTGCTCTTGTGTCCTTGCCTTCCACTAGTCTCCCAAGAGCAGGCTTTAGGGCCCTTGGGATGGCCATCTCAGTTGGGATTCTCCAGATCCCAGCCCAAGTAGGGGTCACCCCCTCAGATGCTCTCAGATAGTGGGCCACCGCCCTCCTTATTGCTACAGGCAGGGGACCAGACGGACTTTGGGGACAGTGGAGAGAGGATCCAAGTGTGGGGTTGCAGGGTCTTTCTCACTAGTGGGTTAGATTTCACAGTCTACAAACCCCGTTGCTCCTCCTTGAGACCCTCTGAGCCTGTCCAGGGCCCAGGGAGACTGGCTGGCCAGAGCCCTCCCCTTGCCACCAATGAAGTAACTGTGGCAGCTTGCAGAGGGGACGCGGTGGGCACAGAGGCACTGGGTGTGGCGGGATCAGCCTCCCTGGCCTAGGGTGACCTGTAGCCCGGCAGCCTCTCCCAGCAAAGGCTGTGCCCTCCAGCCTCAAAGAGCTGAGCCCAGGCTGCTTGCTGGGGGCAGGTGTAGCAGGGACCACAGGCCCTGAGTGGGAGCAGGAATCCTGAGGTTCTGACACATAGTTATTTTCAGTAGTCAGTGGGATACACCCAACTCCCAGAGATCTGGGTTCAATTCGTTAAGCTTAGAAGATTAATTACAGGGCAATTAAATGTCTGATTAAATCAATCCCAAGTTTTTTTAAACATTATTTTGTAAAGAATGTTTGCTCATTAATCAGAATGGCTAAACACAGAAGGAGGCAGAGATGGGGGTGCGGGGGGTGGGGGGACAAGGAACCAGAGCCCACTCCTCTGAGGAGGCTCTTTCTGGGAGCCTCCCTGCTCTGTGTCCTCACTTGCAAATCGGTGCAGGCAGATGGAGCCTTCAGGAAGCCCAGGCAGGGCAGAACAGCGTGAGGAATAGGGACATCCTTCCCCCCCTCCCCTTGCAATAATGTGAGATTCCAAAGGCAAGGAGATGAGGAGCATTGTCATTGGGACTGAGACCGGGCAGGGCTTGGGAACTTCGAAGGGAAGGAATACAGTCTACAGGAAGACAAACAGGACCAATGTTTGGTAGCAGGTGTCTGCTGGGCCATCGGGAAACAATGGGACGCAGGGGGCTCTGATCAAACAGGCCTTCCTGGGCTCCTCCCGCTCCCCATACTTCGCTCACAGTATGACATAGCTATCTACCAAGAGAGCGCTCCTCCTGATTTTTTCTAACCTTTCAGGCAGTTTGAGGAGGTCACAGTTTCTTCCTGAGTTTTTTGGGCCTTGATTGTTTCCAGCTCAAAATTATCTGCTTGGCCAAATAACTCATGTTGGGGCAGTTCGTTCTGAATCCCAGCAGTGATCCAGACAGAGCAGAGGGCAGGGGACCCTGGGTCTGGACAAAGGCAGCTCCAGGGGTGCCAGGCCAGGAGCCAGGCCAGGATGGGTGAACCAGAGCAGGAGGTAAGGGCTTGGAGCTGCAGACAGCACTCACAGGCTTTGTTGGGGGGCCTGGGGGCAGGGACGGGGTTGTGGCTGGAGGGAGGCGGGACCAGGGAATGACAAGATGTTTTATTTTTATTTTAGATTTATTTATTTATTTGACAGACAGAGATCACAAGTAGGCAGAGAGGCAGGCAGAGGGGGGGAAGCAGGTTCCTCGCTGAGCAGAGAGCCCAATGCAGGGCTTGATCCCAGGACCCTGAGATCATGACCCCAGGAGAAGGCAGAGGCTTAACCCACTGAGCCCCCCAGGCGCCCTGACAGCAGGATGTTTTAGAACAGGAATCCCAGAGCCTGTTAATGCTGTCAGCAGATTCTGCAGGGAATGAGGCCTCGGTGGGCAGGTGCACGTGCTGGCCCCTTTCTACAGATTGCAGCCATTCCCAGCTGTATTTCTTCTGCTCTCAGGGCCCTGGGGCCTCTCCCTGATCTGGCCAGCACCCACACTTGAATGGGGTCACCTGTGGGACTCACGGAGTGGGCAGCTTGGAGCCCTGGA
>PISX010030788.1:0-18282 GCA_004024625.1 Mellivora capensis | reverse complement strand
CCCTCCCCCTCCCCCTTTCCCCTCCCCTCCCCCCCTCCCCTCCCCCCCAACCCTCAGTTTGTTTTGTGAGATTAAGAGTTTCTTATGGTTTATTTCCGTCCCGATCCCATCTTGTTTCATTTATTCTTTTCCTACCCTCCAAGCCCCCCATGTTGCATCTCCACTTCTTCATATCAGGGAGATCATATGATAGTTGTCTTTCTCTGATTGACTTATTTCGCTAAGCGTAATACGCTCTAGTTCCATCCACGTCGTCGCAAATGGCAGGATTTCATTTCTTTTGATGGCTGCATAGTATTCCATTGTGTATATATACCACTTCTTCTTTATCCATTCATCTGTTGATGGACATCTAGGCTCTTTCCATAGTTTGGCTATTGTGGACATTGCTGCTATAAACATTCGGGTGCACGTGCCCCTTCGGATCACTACGTTTGTATCTTTAGGGTAAATACCCAGTAGTTGTATGTGTCCTTTTATATAAGTAAATAAAACGATGGATACAAATGGAAATACAACAGATAGAAATAGATAAAAATGATAACAAGGATTAATTGCAGATTGGGTTATCAGAGGTGATTTTTATTTTCTTCTTTTTTACTGTCCAAATTTCTAAGTATTTTTACTTGCATGATGATTTTAAAAAAGATTTTAAAAAAGATTTTAAAAAATAAACACAGTGTGTTTCACGATGTCAGGAGCTTAGAAATTGTTACTCCACATCCCACAAGAGAAAATCCGAACCAACTGAAAATCTCTCCTTAGGTCCATCAGTGAATAGGGGTCACAGGACAAATTGTAGCCTGAAAACTGGAGAGACAAGGCGATGTAGACAATCACTGTACAGGGAGTGGAAATCTCTGAAACCTTAGGAAAACTTAAACTGCTTTTGACTCACTGCTGAAGGCTGAGCATGGACTAACTCGTAAGTTAAAAACTCCTGGGAGCCTAGTCTTAGTGGGGTCCTCCGGGTTTCTTGATCTTTCCACCAGGTGCTCTGCCAGCTTCTCCTGGTGAACATGAAATTCCTCTCCTGTTTGGGAGGTAGGGATTAACCATTTTGGAATACACCCAGAATGTTCTGTATGAAAGCCTGCCTTCAAAGGGAACCAGTCATTCTACCTGATCTATCTGATCCTGCTCAAGGGGAATTAGACAGCTCAGTCCCCTTGAGCCTTCCTGTCTATCATAATAGGAGAGAAAAAAAAGGGGTGGGGATTCCAAGAAAGTCCTCTGTAGGTCACAGTCCAGTCTCAGGCCCATCAGAAAGAAACACAAGCCCTGAGATTTAATCATAATATCATAGAATGTTTCCCCTTCACAGTAGGTTACCACCACATCCACACAACTCTAGAATAGTAACAGTAGATTACGACTCTATTTAGGAGGGAGTTTCTAGGGAAACCCAAAAACCACAGGGGAGGCAAAAATGAAGATACTAGATCAAATCAAAGCCTCTGACAGGTACAGAAAACATTAAACACAGCCTCTTAGCCAGGTAAACATAGCATCTCACACTAAAGGGTTATTTAGGTCAGCTCCTGTTATCTGATACATCATGTCTGGCTTTCAGTGAAAAGTACAAAGCTTACTAAAAGGCTGGGAAAAAACCCACTCTGCAGAGGCAAAATAAGTTTGAGAACATGAGTAAGATGTGGCAGGGAATTGGGAATGATGAGACTAGGAATTTAAAAGCGGTGTGATTAATGTAGTAAGGGCTCTGTATTATCATAGAAAGATATTTGGTCTTTATTTTTAATTCCGGACCCTAAATCCCTTATAATTTCCTGAGTGGTAGGGGTGAGAGGAATGTGTTTGTTCCGCTGAAGTGACACTAGGAGGCCCAAGGTAGTTTTAGGATGGGTCACCAGAAAGACCAAGCCTTGTCACAAATGAAGTCTGGAACTTTCAACTCATCCCCCCCACTCCCCACCCCCGCAACCTCTGAGGAAGGGAGAAGGGCTGGAGATTAGGTTAATAATCATCATTCTTACATGATGAAACCTCCGCAAAAGCCCATCAGTGACAGGTTTTGGAGAGCTTCTGAGTTGGCAAGGAATTGGAAGAGTGAACCACTTGCTGAGGGCATGGGAGGTCTGTGTCTCCCCATGCCCCCCAACCCCATCCCCCAAACCTTGCCCTATGCATTCTTCTCCTGGGCTGTTCCTGAGGTACGGCCTTTATAATAAACCAGTAACAGTAAGGAAAGCACTTTGATGTGTTCTGTGAGTCATTTTAGTAAATGATCAAACATGAGGGGGTGGTCATGGAAACCCCTGACTCTGTAGCCAAGTCAGAGAGAATTGTGGGTAAACTGGGGACCCAGTTCTTGTGGCTGGTATCTGAAATGAGGGTGGTCTTGCAAGACTGAGCTTTGAACCTGTGGAAGTCTGGTGCCGATTCTGCGTAGTCAGTGTCAGAATTGAACTGACTTCTAGGACACCAACTGGTGCTAGACTGGGTTGGTGTTCAGGAAGAGACATAACTCCTCAGGCTTTAACAGAGATGTGGACAACAAGAAAGAACAGACGAGTGATGTAAGGGGAGAGACAAAAATCCTAAGAAAGAATTGAAAGGAAATACTAGAAATTTAACCAAACCAAACCAAAACAAAACACTAACAGAAATGAAGACTACTTTTGATGGGCTCATCAGTAGACTGGACACAGCCAAGGAAAGAATCAGTGAGTGTGAAGATAGGTCATTAGGAACTTCCCAAATGATAAAGTAAACATAAATAAATAAATAAATAAATAGGAACAGGGTATCCAAGAACTGTGGGACCATTACGAAAGGTATAGCATATACATAGTAGGACTATCAGAAGGAGAAGAAAGAGAGAAAGGAGCAGAAGAAATATTTGAAATAATAATGGCTGAGAATTTTCTAAAATTAATGAGACACCAAACCATAGATCCAGGAAGCTCAGAGATTAGTAAAAATAAATACCAAAAAATCTACACCTTGGCATTTCATATTCAAACCAGAGAAAGTAAAAAACAAAAAGAAAACCTTGAAAGAATCCAGAAGAATGAAACATCTTACCTTATAGAGGAGCAAGGATAAGATTTTCATCTTATTTTGCTTCAGAAACTGCAAGCAAGAAGACAGTGATGTAAAATTAAAAACAACAACAACCCAGCAAACTAAAATTCTATATCCAGCAAAATCATCCTTCCAACAATAAAGAAGAAATAAAGACTTTCTCAGGCAAACAAAAATGGAAGGATTTTGTCACCAGTATACCCGCCTTGCAAGGAATGTTAAAAGAAGTTCTTCAGAAAGAAAAAAAGTTAATATAGCTTGGAAACTTTTCCTATATGAGAATTGGAAGTGTGTTAGAGAAGGAATCACTGAAAGTAAGATAAAATATTTTATGTTTCTTATTCTAAATTGATCTAATAGATTACTGTTCAAAATAATAATAGCAGCATTGTACTGGGTGACTATAGCTTATGGATAAATGAAATATATAATAGTAAGGTTGTAACGGGTGGGAGGGAGGAATTGGGAATATATTGTGGAACAGTACCTACGCTACTCATGAAGTGATATAGTGTTATCTGAAAGTGGATTTAGATTAGTTGTAAATGCATATTGAAAACTCTAGGGCAACCACGCCAGCTATGTTTAAAAGAAGTGTACGTGATATACTCACCAAGGAAAGAAAATGGAATTATGTAAGACACTCAGTTAAAACTAGAAGACTACCCAGAAAAGAGTAGAAGATTAAAAAAAGAAACAAAGAACAAGTGCAATGAATTGAAAGCCATTACAAATACGGTAGACCTTTATGACCGACAGAGTGGATTAAAAAGTAAGACCCAGCTACATGTTATCCAGAAGAAGTCTCCTTTAAATCTAAGACACAGTTAGATTAAATATAAAGGAATGGGAGAATATATGACATGCTAACATTAATCAAAGGAAAGCTGGATTAGCTGTGTCAATTTCAGACCAGTAGATTTCTGAACAAAGAAAATTATCAGGGATAAAGAGAGCATTACATGATGATAAAGGCATCAATTCTCCAAGAGAATATAACAATCCTTAGGATGTGAATGCCTAACAACAAAGTGTCAAAGTACGTGAGGCAAAATCTGATAGAATTGCAACAAGAAATAGACAAATTGATGATTATAGAGGCTTCAGTACCCCTTTAGCAGTAATTGACAGATCCAGCACTCAGAGAATCAGTAGGGATAGAGTTGAGCTGAGGAACACCACAAATCAACTGGATCTAATTGCCATTGATAGAATATTTCATCCAACAGCAGCAGAATATACATTCTTCTTTATCTCACTTGAAACGTTTGCCAAAATAGACCACATTATGGGCCATAAAACACACCTTAGCAAACTTGAAAAAAGGGAAATCACACAGAATATGCTGTCAGGTCACAATGAAATTAAACTAGAAATCAGTAATAGAAAGATTGCAGGAAACCTTCAAATACTTGGAGATTAAACAACACACTTCCAAATAATACAGGGGCCAAGGAAAAAGCCTTAGGAGACATTTAAAAATTTTTTTTAGCTAAATGAAAGTGAAAATGCAACTTACCAAAACTTGTGGGTGCTTAGAGGAAAATTAATAACATTAAAAATATGTATTGAAGAATAATATCCAATCTATAATTTAAGCTTCTATCTTAAGAAACCAGAGAAAGAAGAGCGATATAAACTTAAGCAAGTAGAAGAGAAAGAATAAATAAATACAGGGACGAGATCAATGAAACTGAAAATAGGAAATCAGTAAAGAAAATCAACAAAACCAAAAGCTGGCTCTTTGAAAAGATAAATGAAACTGATAAACTTCTAGCCGGACTAAACAAGAAAAAAAAGCAATGAGACACTAATTATTATTATTGGAAGTGAGAGAGGTGCCATCACTTCTAATCTAATGGATATTAAGAGGATAATACGGGAATATTATGAATAATTTGCTGTGCCCATAAATCTGGTAACTTCAATGAAATGAGCCAATTTTTTGAAAGACACAATCTACCAAAAGTCACACAAGGAGAAATAGATAATTGAGATCATTCTATAGCTATTAAAGAAATTAAATTAACAATTGATAATCTTCCAGAAAGAAGGCACCAGACCCACATGGTTTCACTATGCATTTTACGAAATAGTTAAGGAAGAAAAGACAACAATTTCCTTCGATCTCTTCCGGATAAATGAAGTAGAGGGAATACTTCCTAACTTATTCTGTGAGGCCAGCATTACCTACCCTAAAATACCAAAACTAAATAAAAACAATACAAGAAAAGGAAACTGTGGACCAATAACTTTCATAAATATCAAAGTACAAATTCTCAACAGAACATTAGCAAATCAAGTCCCACCGTGTATCAAAAGAATTATAGACCATGACCAAGTGAGATTTATCCTAGTTATGCAAAGCCTGTCCAACCTTCAAAAATCAATGAATATTGATCAACAGGCTGAAAAAGAATAATCACATGAGTATATCAGTAGATGCAGAAGAAATATTTAACAAAATCTAAAATTCATTCCTGACAAAAACTCTTATCGAACTCAGAATAAAGGGAAACTTCCTTAACTTGATAAAGAATATCTACCAAAAAGTTTACAGCTATTATAATAAAAACTGAATGCATTCTCCCATGATCAGGAACAAGACTAGAATGTCTCCTCTTCTCCCTTCTATTCAAGATTGCACTAGAAGTCCTATGAATATGGGAGTAGAAGTTGTACAGATTGGGAAGGGAGAAATAAAATGTTGTTTGCAGATGGCATGATTATGTAGGATATCACAAAGAACTGACCCCAAGACCCACCAAAACAAACAAACAAAAAACACTCCTGAGAGCAGTAAGGGGTTATAACAAGGTTATAGGATATTAGGTTAATATACAAAAGTCCATTGCTTTCCTATATACAATGAACAATTGGAATTTGAAATTAAAAGCACAGTACCATTTATATTAGCACCCCCAACTTAAATACTTAGGTATAAATCTAACAAAATAAGTAGAGGATCTGTATAAGGAAAACTACAAAATTTTGATGTAATTTTTAAAAATCTAAATAAATAAAGAGATTTCCATATTCATGGATAGGAAGAATCATTATTGTTAAAATGTTAATTTTTCCCTATTGGGTTTATATTCAAAGCAATCCTAATCAAAATCTCAGCAGGTTATTTTGTGGATATCAATAAAGTGATTTTCAAGTTTATGTGCAAAGGCAAAAGACCCAGCTAGCCAACAAAAGGAGAACGAAGTCAGAAGACTGAAACTAACTGACTTCAAGGCTTACTACAAAATTGCTATAATCAAGACAGTGTGGTATTGGTGAAAAAATAGACAAGTTGATCAAAGAAACAGCATAAAGAGCCCAGAAATAGACCCACACAAATACAGTCTCATGACCTTTGCCAAAGTAGCAGAGACTGTTCAGTGGAGAAAGGATAGTCTTTCCAATAGATGGTGCTGACGCAACTGAGTACACAAAACAAAACAAAACAAAAAAAGAAAAGAAAAGAAAATAGAAGCTAGATACAGAACTTGCACCTTTCACAAAAATTAACTCAAAGTAGATCACAGACCTATATATGTGAAATGCAAACTAGACTAGTTAGACTTTGCGCTAGTCTAGACTTTTAGACTTTTAGTGACTTTTAGACCAAAGACACAATCCGAGAAAGAAAAAATCAATAAGTTGGACTTCATTCAAATAAAAACTTCTGCACTGTGAAAGATACTATTAAGATAATGAAGAGACCAGGTACAGACTGGGAGAAAATATTTGCAAAACATATCTTAAAGGACTTGTGTCTGAATGAACAAAGAACTCTTAAAGCTCCATAATAAGCAGACAATTGAATTAAAAAGTGGACGAAAGATCTGAACAGACACCTCACCCAAAAAAGATATACAGATGACAAGCAAGCATATAAAAATGCTCAAAATCATAGGCTATCAATGCGTTGTAAATTAAAACAGTGAAGTACCGCTGTGTTCCTATTGGAATGGCTAAGATCCCGAACACTGACAACACCAAATGCTGGTGAAGATGTGGAGCAGTGGTACTCTCATTCCTTGTTGATGGAAATGCAAAATAGTCTAATCACTTTGGAAAACAGTTTGACAGTTGCTTACAAAGCTAGAAATACTCTTCCCATAGGACCCACCCATAATGCATTTGCTGCAATGAGTTGAAATCTTGTATTCACCCAAAAACCTAGGGCAGCTTTATTCGTAATTGCCCAAATCTGGAAGCAATGAAGATTTCCTTCAACAGGTGAATGTATTCACGAACTGGCACATGCACACAGTGAAATATTATTCAGTAATAAAAAGAAACGTGCTATCAAGACACAAAAAGTCATGGAGGAATCAAACATAAAAAGATGTCAGCCTGAAAAGACTACATACTCTGTGATTCCAATGAGCTGACATTGTGGAAAAAGCAAAAGGGTAGACAGAGTAAAAAGATCAGTGGTTTCCAGTGTATGAAGGGGCTAGGGATGAACAAGTGGATTATAGAGGATTTTCAGGGTGATCAAACTATCCTATGATATGGTAATGGTGGATACGTGACCCCTATACATTTGTCAAAACCCACAGAACTGCAGAACCCAAAGAGGGAATCCTAATGTAAACCACAGACTTCAGTTAATAATACTGCATCTGTACGGGTTCATCAATTGTAACAGGTCTATCACGTTCATGCAAGATGTTAACAATAAGGGGAAACCGTGCAGAGGAGGAGGGTTATATAGAAACCGCTGTGCTATATGCTCTATTTTCCTGTAAATAAAGTCTACTACGTTTTTAAAAATGCACATTTGTTTCTTCACTCAGAGGATTTATTGGGCACCCACCCATGCCAAGTACTGTTGTGTATTTAGGAGCTAGCACCATATCTGATACAAGCCAAGTTTCTGCTCTCTGGTGGGATTTCTATACTAGTGGATGGGGCGGGGGCGGCGGTGCAGACACGAACCATTAGCAAACGAGATCATTTCAGAGGGACATGAGGAGAAAGCAACAGGTGGTAAGCTGGAGGGTGCCTGGGAGAGCTACCTGGCACAAGCTGGTCTGGGAGGGATTTCCTCAGTTCAGAACATGTAGGCTGAGAGCTGGACAATGGGAAGTCTGAGGCCAAGAGTTCCTAGAGAGCCAGGCTGGAAGAAGAGCTCAGTCCACAAGCCCACGGGGCAGGAATCAGCCAAAGAAGGAAAAGGAAGAACCAGTCTAGCCTGGAGTCATGGATGACCACATTGAGGGCCAGGGCAAGGGGCTGGCTAGTGGGATTATGAATTGACATGGAAGAGTGAGAGAAACGGTCAGGGGTAGAGGATGGGAACCCAACACTCTGTTTTGTAGTGTTACATTTGAGAGGCCTACTGATATTCAGGCAGATAGAATCCTAAAGCTGGTAGGTGGGGCAAAGCAAGACTGGGGCCATGCCGGTGAGGGATACGGGAGCCAAGGAGAGCCATCAAGGGTGTCAGATTCTAAACAGGGTGAGGGGGACAGTTATGGGAGCAATCTTGTATGAGGTGTCAGAGCATCCCAGAGAATGAGAGTTACATCCACAGTGGGGTTGGGGGCAGTATGAAGCACCAAAGGGGTAAAGAAGGAATTCTCATGGGGACAGGTTGGAGTGGGGTCTTGGGGCCCAGTTGGGTTGAGGAGGGCATCCATGGTGGGAAGGCGGTGGCAGGGGAGATCGGAGATTGGGGGAGACCAATCACACTATAAATCTATTAAGGTTAATGGGAGCTAGGATTCTCACTGTTGGAGAAAGAAGTTACAAGTTTTTTAAAAAATTTATTTATATGACAGAGAGAGAGTGAGTACAAGCAGGGGGAGTGGCAGGCAGAGGGAGAGGGAGAAGCAGACTCCCCACAGAGCAGTGGGAGCCCAATGTGGGACTCGATTCCAGGACTCTGGGATCATGACCTGAGCTGAAGGTAGATGCTTAACCGACTGACTCACCCAGATGTCCCAAGAAGTTTTAAGTATTGAGAGGGAGAAACTAGAACCAACTTTGTGGTGTTGGATTGGAATTGGAGGTGTTGAAGTGAACTTATGGTTTTCTCTAAAAAAATAGACGCATAGAAAGATAGATAGACACATAGACTATAAAGAGATATAATAATATAGAAAATAATAAGATGTGTATAACTACATTACATATTATAATATATAAAATACATATAGTATAGATATAAATGCACATGTGTGAATGCACATATTTTTATATAATATAAATATATGTGTGAATATATATTTTTATATATAATATAAATATGTATAATTATAAAATAAAGTTATATATTTTTTCCCTTTAACTCTGCCCTCTAAGATATAAATGCATGCACGTACGTGTGTATTTTCCTCCCTAGCTCTGCCTTCAGAGGGATCTGGTGACATTCCAAGAGTGATAGGCATACCTGGTTCCCAAGTCTTTGATTCTAAATATAATTATCTGGTAAAAGAAACTGGGTTCCTTGGAGAAATGACTGATTCCAGGGTGTGGCAAGGGGGAAAGCATAAGGTAGATCTTATTCTTATTCAGAAAAGCAAGGCAGTTCTCAAAGAATGATAAGGGCAATTTAAAAGGACTGGTCCAATCAGGACAATTAGAGTATCAAAATAAATAATGTTAGTAATGGATTATGACCCACTGAATAAGAAGGGAAATCACGAGTCCTCACTGGTAGTTTCCTTGTTTTATATTGAAAAGATTGAAGGTTTGATGAAGAGCAGGATGTTCACCAAGTTTCAAAGCATCTTTCCACAAAAATACTTATTAATTGCAAAGGTGCAGGCAAATATAATGGCAAATATTGGCAGAGGTCTTCTTAATCAAACAATATAATTGAACATCCTCAACGTTGGGATGAAACAAAATGGCACACCACTCAACTGGGAGTAATGGGAAGAAGATAGAGGTATCTTATTGGTGACACTCCTGCCAAAAAGCACAACCAAATACAGTGATATTCTAGAAAATAACTGGCCAGTCATCTCCCAAAGTCATGATGGTCAAGGTCATGAAGCTCAAAGGCTGCAGGAGATTAAAGAGACTTGACGACTAAATACACCTTGTGACTCTGAACTGGATCCTTTTACTGAGAGGACATGACTGGTGGCCTTGAAGGGGGTGGGGGATTAGATGGCAATAATTCAACAAAGTGAATTTCCTGATTGTGAGGGCTGTATTGTAGTTATGTGGAAGAGCTTCTTTGCTCGTAGGAAATAAACAGGAAAGTATTTATGGGTAATGGGACACCAGGAAATGGCTTAGCAAAAAGTCCTTTGTATCATAGCTTTACTTTTCTGTAAGTTGATGATTGTTTAAAAAATTATGGAAGACAGGGCGCCTGGGTGGCTCAGTGGGTTAAGCCGCTGCCTTCAGCTAGGGTCCTGATCTCAGGGTCCTGGGATCGAGTCCCACATCGGGCTCTCTGCTCGGCGGGGAGCCTGCTTCCCTCTCTCTCTCTGCCTGCCTCTCTGTCTACTGTGATCTCTGTCTGTCAAATAAATAAATAAAATCTTTAAAAAAATTATGGAAGACAAACAAAGAAGGAGGTAGCAAGATTTACAGTTTTTGACTTTGGTGGAAAGGTATGAGCTGGAATTATGACACCGCACATCATTGGCATAGAGCTGGAATGTTAAGTCATCAGATGTTTTGGGGCACCTAGAGAACAGGTGGAGAAGAGGCTGACGACGGAGACTCTCCAGTGTTTAGACATCCAGGAGAGAAGTGAGGCAAGGGAGCTGTCATGCATGGTCAGTTAGATGGAAGAAAACCAAGAGATTGGATGTCATGGCAGCAGAGAGAAGAGAATTTCTCAATCAACTCTGTTGAATGTGGCTGATGGATGGAACAAGATGGAGTGACCACTGGGCTTTGCAACTCAGAGACTGCTAGGAACCTCTTGCCAACAGGAGTCTCAGTGGAGTCCAGTTAGAGAGTGTGGCAGGCTGAATAATGCCCATCCTCCAATCCATCCATCTCCTGATCTCCAGAATCTGTGACTACATTACCTTAGATGGTAAAAAGGATTTTGCAGATATGACTAAGGATTCTGAGATGGGCGGATGGTCCTGGATTATTTGCATGAGCCACAGGTAATCACAAAATCCCTATAAGAGAGAGGCAGGAGGGTCAGAGTCAGAAAAAGAAGATTTAAGTACAGGGGAGGGGCCAGACTTTGGAAGAGGCTGCACTGCTGACTTTGAAGATGGAGGTATGGATCCATGAGCCAGTGCATGCAGGGGGCCTTCAGAAGTTAGAAAAAGCAGGGAAATGGATCCCCCCTGACAGTCTCCAGAAGGAATGCAACCCTGTCCGACATTAGGACTCCCGATCTCCAAAATTGTAAGGTAATACATTCACATTGTCTTTAGCCACAAAGATCGTGATCATTTCTTCTAGTAGCAAGAGAAAACTAAGATAGAGGAATACAGAGAAAGAGAGACAGGGTTGTGAACAATCATAGCAGGTGAGAAAGGAGAGAGAAAGCAGCTTTGAAAACGTTTTGGTGACAAAGTGAGCAGAGAAATGAGGTAGGAGCCAGGGTGGACCTTGGTACACAAGTGAATAGTTTTATTTTATTTTTTTTTAAGTAAATAGATTTTTTTTAAAGAGCAGCTTTAGAGGCACAGAAAAAATGAGTAGAAAGTAGAGTGTTCCTGTATTACCCTTTCCTCAAGTCTCTGATATTAACATCTTGTATTAGTGTGGGTGCATTTGTTACAACTGAGCAATATTGAGTCATGATTATCTACTAAAGTCCATCTTTCACTCTAGGGGTTACTCTTGGTGTTGTGCATTCCATGAGTTCTGACCAATGAATAGGGACAGGGATTCACCATTATACCATCATACAGAGTACGATACCCTGTGCTCCTCTTACTCATCCATCTTTTTCTCCTCTCTACCCCCTGGCAACCATTTATCTTTTTACTGTCTCCATAGTTTTGCTTTATCCAGCATGACATATAGTAGGGGTCATACAGCCCCTAGCCCTTTCAGACTGGCTTCTTTCTCTTAGCAATGCTCTCTCTAAGTTTTCTCCGTGCCTTCTCATGACTTGAGATCTCCTTTCTTTTCAGTGCTGAATAATAGTCCATGCCTGCCCATTCCAGTTTGTTCATCCATTCACTTATTGAAGGACTTCTTAGCTGCTTCCAAGTTCTGGCAATTGTGAGTAAAGCCTCTATAAATGTAGGTTTTTTGTATAAACATGTTTTCAACTCAACTGGGTTTATATCAAGGAGTACAATCTCTTGATCATATTTTAAGAGTATGTTTAGTTTTGTAAGAAACTGCCATACCCAACTTTTGTAGCAACATGGACGGGACTGGAAGAGATTATGCTGAGTGAAATAAGTCAAGCAGAGAGAGTCAATTATCATATGGTTTCACTTATTTGCGAAGCATAACAAATAACATGGAGGACATGGGGAGATGGAGAGGAGAAGGGAGTTGAGGGAAATTGGGGGGGAGATGAACCATGAGAGGCTATGGACTCTGAAAAACAACCTGAGGGTTTTGAAGGGGCGGGGGGTGGGAGGTTGGGGGAGCCAGGTGGTGGGTATTATGGAGGGCAGGCATTGCATGGAGCACTGGGTGTGTTGTAAAACTATGAATTCTGTTACGCTGAAAAGAAATGAAATTTTTAAAAAAAGTAAAAAAAAAAAAAAAAAAAGAAACTGCCAAACTGTCTTCCACGGTGGGTGTATACCATTTTGCAGTCCCATCACGGGACTGAATGTTCCATATCCTTGCCAGCACTTGGAATTTTTGTCATTCTGATAGGTGTGTGGTTGTATCTCGCCAGTGTTTTAAGGGGTGGGTACTTTTTTTTTTTTAGGTTTTCATTTAAATTGCAGTTAGTTAACAAACAGTGTAATATTAGTTTCAGGTGTACAATTTAGTGATTCAACATTTCCATACAACTTCTGGTCCTCATTATGACAAGTGCCCTCCTTCATCCCCATCACCTAGTTCACCCATCCCCCCACCCACCTCCCCTCTGGCAAAAGGGTGGGTATTTATTTATTTATTATTTATTTTTATTTTTTGAAGATTTTATTTATTTATTTGACGGAGAGCGAGCGAGCACAAGCAGGCGGGGCAGCAGAGAGAGAGGGAAAAAAGACTCACCGCTGCGCAAGGAGCCCAACCTGGGGGTCTATCCCAGAACCCTGGGATCATGACCAGAGGCGAAGGCAGATGCTTAACTGACTGAGCCACCCAGGTGCCCTAAGGGTGGGTATTTTATTTTAAAAGATTTATTTATTTATTTGAGAGGGAGAGAGAGAGTGTGTGTGCGCGAGTGTGCACAAGTGGGGGGAGGGGCAGAGGGTGAGAATCTCAAGCAGACTCCCCACTGAGCACAGAGCCTGATGGGGGGCTTCATCCCACCACCCATGAGATCATGACCCCTGAGTGGGATGCTTAAACCACTGAGCCACCCAGGTGCCCCAGGGTGGGTATTTTTAAGATGGGAGATTATTAGGCATATTCATAGTCTATTGAAGATGATCCTTTAGAGTGATAAATTGATAACGAGGAGAAGAGGAGATAAAGGCAAGAGTGAAGTTGTTGAGATGGGAGGCAAATGCAGAACACCAAAGGGGCTGGTACTAGGTAGGAGCAGGGACATTTCCCCCTTTGTAACAGGAGAAAAAAGGCAGAAAGAGTGGGCAGATTTGAGAGCAGAAGGTAAGAGTTTATCTGACAGGAAGTATGCGGCTTATTGTAGGAAGTATGTGACAACATCCGCTAATGGGATAAGCAGAAAGGTTCATGAAAGAGTTTTATGGAGAAAGAACATTCTAGATGTGAAACACCCTCATAGAACAAAGGTTTCATGATGAGAGGTGACCCAGTGAAGCCATTTCTCTGGGCTGGAGAGAGTCCTAGTGAGTTCGGTCCTTTCCTTCATAAGGTCCATACTCCTATACCTTTCTACTCTTCCGGGGGTCACTGGAAAGAAGACCAAATTGGGACCCCGGAGAGCAGGATCTGGTCTCAACTCGGGCATGAATGTGTCATTAGCCAAGGTTATTTCTGAGGCCAAATGTTCAGCTCTAGCTTCCTCTTGACAGGTCCAGGCTGAGGTTGGTGATGGCTGTGCCCATTATAAGCCACGAGCTATCGCTCAGACTTGCATGTGTGAGGACTTGCATGTGTAAGGACAGTGAGGGCCAATCCACCCCACACCACTGCCCCCAAAACTCTGACTGAAACCCTAAACCATGGTTTGACCACACTTCATTTCTCTCTCTATGCATACAGCTGTCTCCTGCGGCCCAGGCAGGTGGAAAGAAACAGGGCATGGAGGGGACGCTGCTTCCGGCTCAGGTGCAAAATCTCTCAGCTAATGGTTCAGGCTGTTGCAGCCTTAGCTGTTTTGGCATTTTCTGGCCCTCTGTGACAAAGAGGCCCTGCCTCCTTCACACCCAACCTCAGCTCAGAGACTAAGCCATATGCACAAGACTTTTCATTCCCCACCTCCGGTTCTCAGAATGAGTCATTTCCTTCCTCTTTTACTCTCCTCTTAGGCTAGCATCTTTCTCTAGGGCTTGGCTCTGTCCTTTCTTCATGCTACCAGGCTCTTTATGAGTGAGGTACCAGGGTCGTGGGGCGGTGGGGCGGCTGCAGTCCTGTGGAGCCCAGACCATCCCCCAAACTTGCTTGAGAAATGGGTGCCATCAGGGCTTGAAAGGAAAGACAAAAGGCAGTAAGGGAATTTGAGGCAGCTTTCTTATCCAGAGCATGCTGATGGACCAAGTGATTCTGAAAGGCTATTGAGATCATACTATGGCAAGGAGTCATTTTGCATGTATGTTATTGGATCTCATCTAGTGAAGTACTATGCAAATGTGGATTCATTTTTTTTTTAAAATCCCTCAACCTTACTGTTTCCTCACATACCTTGACTCTCCCAATGTCACACAGCCAATCCATGGGAGGACTATGCCCGTGGGGAGCTGAAGGTGTTCCCAGGAAACCCTGATCTTCTAGGGGAGTGGCCAGCTCATAGGAGGCTGGCAAGAGCCTATGGAATTGCCTGGACTTGACCATCGGTCCTGGCGAGTGCTAGGGAGCAGTAGGTAGTGGTACCATTTCCCAAGGTTTTGTGTGTGATGGACACCTTGGACACCTTGGCTGGGCTACGTCTTTGGTTATGGCAGCTCTCTAAGATTCCTGATCTCACTGAGGAGGATTTAGTCAGTGTCCCCCAGAATGAACACTGCGAGGAATTATGGAGCCCTCATGATGGGATTAGTGCCCTCACAGAAGAAAAAGAGATTCTCGCCAGAAACTGACTGGCTGGCACATTGATCTTGGACTTCTGGCCTCCACGCCCATGAAAAATAAACACCCATTGTGTAAGCCTCCCAGTCTAGGTATTTTGTTTTAGCAGCCCAAGCAGACTTAGTTAGTACGGTTTTCAAATACTTGAATTTTCTAGAAATATAATTGTTGTACAAATCGAGGAAAGATTGTACTCTGTTTCACGCAGAACTTTACTACCCATTCTGCATTCTGGAAAAGCACACGCCAATAACACCACTCATGGTATCTGAGTCAATATGGGATCGTGTTTGTATCGGACTTTGGGGCAGCCGGTGAGTCTGGAGCCAGAAATCAGCACAGTCCAACGTACAGATGAGCAAATTCACTCCTCGCTGTATCTAGCGAGGGCTGGAGGAAAACGAGGCCGAAAGGGCAGAGCGCAGGCCCGAGGCTCTGGTAGGAGCTCAGATGTGTTGGGGACCTGGGCGAGAACGTCTGTGGCAGGGATGGGTTAGAAATATGTCAGAAGATGAGTAAGCGGGACTTGGCGAGAACTTACGGTTACAGAAGCAGTCAGAGCAAATTCCCAGGATCCTGGGTTAGGCATCAGTCAGATAGTGGTTCCATTTTCCAAAGTGTTATGTGGGAAGAGTAATTTCCTCTGGCAACTTGGCTAGACCATGGTACTTGGATTTGGGCTAAATGCCAGTCTAAATATTGCTGTAAAGGTATTCTTTAGATGTGATCAACACTTAAATCAGTAGACTTTGAGTAAAGCTGATCTCCCTCCATACTGTGGGTGGGCCTCACCCCATCACTTGAAGGTGGTAAGAAAAGAGACTTGAGGTCCCTTGAGGAAGAAGGAGTTCTGTCTCCAGACTACTTTGGACTCAAGCTGCAATGTCAACATTTCCCTACATCTCTGGCTTGCTGGTCTCCACAATCATGTGAACTAGTTCCTGAAAGCAAATCTCGCTCTCTCTTCATATCCCGTTGGTTCTGTTTCTCTGGACAGCCCTGACTAATATAGTATACAACAAGGAAGGAGCAGACGCTGGGTGGGGGGCGGAGGAGGAAATGGTGAGCTCAGTTTGAGGCATAGAGGACTCAAGGCACAAGGGCTTTGAGGACATTTCCAGAGGGTAGTTGGTTCTATGCAGCCAGAGCAAGGGAGAGCGAGCACAGGGGAGGGCTTGGAGACCAGCAGTTTACAAACAGTGACTGCTACATTGAGTGCCGACAAGCTACTCCAGAGAGCCTGGAGACCAGGACCTGGGGATGTGGGGACAGAGCTATCAGCAACTTCAACCTTTGGGGAATAGTGGAGTTAAAAAACCGGCTGATCAGGGGCACCTGGGTGGCTCAGTGGATTAAGCCGCTGCCTTCGGCTCAGGTCATGATCTCAGGGTCCTGGGATCGAGCCCCGCATCGGGCTCTCTGCTCAGCGGGGAGCCTGCTTCCCCCCCTTCTCTCCGCCTGCCTCTCTGCCTACTTGTGATCTCTCTCTGTCAAATAAATTTTTTTAAAAAAATTAAAAATTAAAAAAAAAAACCCGGCTGATCAGACAGGAAAGGACCAGTCAGGGAGGTGACAGAAAAACCACAGCTGCTAAGGGAAAAGGGCTCATGGAGGAAGTGGCTGGCAGAGTATAAGGGTGCCAAAATGTCAGGAAAATTAAATGCCTAGCCGTCGTGGGTGACTTGGTGGTGTGCAGGTTTTATGCGGTGGGGAGGGGGAAAGCCAGGTGGCCGTGGGTAGCCTAAGGACTGAAAGGCAGAAGACTTGTTTGTAACAGATTTTTGCCAGGAAAGTGTGGGAGGAGATAGTGTTGCTTCTTGGGGGGGGAGTAGGAGGGTGGGGTCCTGCTTCATTCCCCACCCCCCCACAGGGGAGAGCCTTGGATGTGTTTAGTTAAATTTTTTTTTTTTTTTTGAGAGAGAGAAAGAGAGTGAGAGCATGAGTGGGTAGGAAGGGACAGAGAGAGAGGGAGAGAAAATCTTTTTTTTTAAAGATTTGTTTAAGAATTATGAATTCTTAAGAAACTTAAGAATTAAGATTAGAGAGAGAGGGAGAGAAAGAAAGAGAGCACGAGCAAGAGAGGGGCGGAGGGAGAGTGAGAGAGTCTCAGGCAGACTTGGCGCTGAGCTCAGAGCTGACTTGGGTCTCAATCTCAAAACCCTGAGATCATGACCTGAGCCCTGAGCGGAAATCAAAAGTTGGACCCTTAACTGACTGAGCCACCCAGGCTTCCCCTTGGGAGTGTTTAAATGCTGGTGCCCAGGAACCATGGCATTCAGCGTTCAGGAGGAGAGGAAACAGAAAATAGGGCTGAGACAGTTCAGGGTCTGAGCAGGTCAGAGTCGTACCTGATCATCACAGATATTTTCAGACGAGGCTTTTCTAACAAAAGGTAATTTCTGCTTGCATGCTGGATGTTTCCCAGGCTGGAAATAAGTCACTGCCTTTTTGGTGCTTTCTGGAACCCAACTGCTTCCCCTGCCACCGAGGGAACACACTTTTAAAAAAAAATTTTTATTTTTTATAAACATATAAAGTATTTTTATCCCCAGGGGTACATGTCTGTGAATCGCCAGGTTTACACACTTCACATCACTAACCATAGCACATACCCTCCCCAATGTCCATTACCCCACCCCCCTTTCCCAACCCCCTCCCCCCAGCAACCCTCAGTTTGTTTTGTGAGATTAAGAGTCACTTATGGTTTGTCTCCCTCCCGATCCCATCTTGTTTCTTTTCTTCTCTTCCTACCCCCCAACCCCCCATGTTGCATCTCCACTTCCTCATATCAGGGAGATCATATGATAGTTGTCTTTCTCTGATTGACTTATTTCACTAAGCATGATACCCTCTAGTTCCATCCACGTCATTGCGAATGGCAAGATTTCATTTCTTTTGATGGCTGCATAGTATTCCATCGTGTATATATACCACATCTTCTTTATCCATTCATCTGTT
>PISX010030787.1:0-18277 GCA_004024625.1 Mellivora capensis | reverse complement strand
CCATAAGTGACTCTTAATCTCACAAAACAAACTGAGGGTTGCTGGGGGGAGGGGCTCGGGAAAGGTGGGTGGGGTAATGGACATTGGGGAGGGTATGTGCTATGGTTAGTGCTGTGAAGTGTGTAAACCTGGCGATTCACAGACATGTACCCCTGGGGATAAAAATTTGTTTATAAAAAATAAAAATTAAAAAAAAATACTTCCCCTCATACTCTACCATGCACAATTCAAAATAAACACAATTTTAAGTTCATAAAATAAATGTAAAGCATCTAGAAAAATTTAGATTTTCCCCCATATCTACTTTCATGATTTTTCTCAAAATATGTACTAAGTCCAAATGTTGGGTAATTTCATTCTGATTAGATAAAGACTCGTAGATAATATGGAGAAAATCACACCATCTTTAAATGTGTGCCTATTACAGTTACATTGTTGTATAATAAATTATGATAGTTCAGCATCCTAATACCATTATTTTATTATATTCATAAAATCTGTCGGTCAGGTATTCAGACAAGGCACAAGAGGAATGGCTTATCTCCACCTTTTAATACCTAGGACCTCAGCAGGAAAATAATCAAAGGTGTTATTTTACTGTCAGGCTCTGACAACATAAGGAGACACTTTCATATTATGTGTCTGGTGATTAACACTAGATGTTGACTAGGACCTAGTGAGTGTTTTTGGCCAAAGAATCTATAAATGGTTTTTTTCACGTAGTCTGGGCTTCATCATAGCATGGAAACCTCTAAGAAGTTGAACTTGTTCCATAATAGATCAATACTTTAAAAGTGAGTGCCCTAGCCAACAAAGCAGATCTATGTTATTTGCTCTGGCCTAACCTTGGAAGTCACACTGTATCATCTGCCAAATTCTGTTAATTACAGATGAGTCATAAGTTAGTCCATATCCAAGTGCAAAGGCAAAAGTTATATCTCTTCATGGGAGAATTTGCACCATTCAAAAGCAAACAAATCATTTTAACACCATTCTAAATATGTGATCTTCTTTTTTAGATGAACCTGTAACAATGCTCTAGAATCATACTATATAGTTAACTCTCCTTTCTATTATTCAGATGACTGATACAAATTTTTCTCCTTGTTTTAAAATTCCTATATCACTTTCAGTAGCCAGAATACCAAGATGACTCCCCAGTGATCTATAAATTTGTGTAATTGATCCCTTTGAATGTGGATAGGACATGTAACTTGCTTCTAACCAATAGGATATAGCCAAGTTGAGGGCTTTTCCAGATGCAATTAAAGTCCCTAATCAGTTGTCTTTACATTAATCAAAGGGAAATTATCCTGGGTAAGCCTGACCTAATCAGGTGAGCTCATTAAAAGAGAGTCTAGAGATCAGAGAGATTTTCTTGATTGCTTTGAGAAGTAAGTATCCATAAGTTCTACAGAATTAATGAGATGAATTTTCTAACCACTTGAATGAGCCTAGAAGTAAAATCTTCTCCAGGAAAGCCTTTAGATGAGAACATAGCCTGGCTAACTCCTTGATTTCAGCCTACTAAGATCTTGGTAGAGGGCCCACCTAAGCTATGCCCATATTCCCAAACCATAGAAACTTTGAGATAATAAATGTATATTGTTTTAAACTGCTAAACTTGTGGTAATTTGTTGCAGAGCAATAGAAAATTAATGTGTTGTCATAACTCAGTGACTCTCAGACAATATTCTTCCTTTTTACTTTCTCCATAAAAAATAGAAGCCATCCAGTAGGACTCACTTATCTCTGACTACATCATATCTGAAATGTACTTTTCTACCATAACAGAACTTTATTTCTTTCCTTCTATGCAGATGGAAATGCTTCTTTTCCTCATTTGGTTAATTCCCTGTATTTATAAGTAGAACTTATCAAACTCTTATTCCCTGAACATAATAAAATAATATTAGAAGTTATAACAAAACATTAATCAAGACAGCAAAAAAATTATCATCTTGGGATTCACAAAATTCTCAGTAATATGAGAATTTTATTGATTTCCCCATGTGAAACAATAAAAAGTGAAATATATAATTTTGGAATATCTGTTTCCAGCTATGAGAGAGTAGTTTGTAGCTGACCAACATGCATACGAAGATCAACTAGGAAAACAACATCAGCAACAATTGTGTGAACAGGTTGGTGAGTTTCAGAGGCATCCAGGTCTTAAATGGTCATGAATCTTTACGAAGGGAATTTCACTAATATGATCCCAATATCTCCTTGGTTAAGTCTAAAACTGGTTAAGTCTAAAACTGTAGGTAATGACAACCTATGAAACCAGAGAGAAGGGACCTGATAAGAGACTGAAGAGGAAGCAGAGATTTCTGTGATCTTATTAGACTTGAGACAGATACTGGCAGCTAGTATTTAAACCAAGAATTTGGAGACCAAGGAAGTATGTCAAAATAAGCCTAAAAGTCTGAGCTATATTTTTCTTTGACGCTTTTGTCACTTCTTAAACTGTACTAGCCAATAGGATGTAAAGCCATGAAGAAATAGACAACTCAGAATAGCTTTTGTAAGCCTTTAGAATGTTAAGGGAACAAATAATATTTGGAGTTCTGGCCTTACAGTAGTTGAGGATCATGGTAAAAAATCCCACCCATACACTCTCACTGTTCCTGGGAGACTATACATCAGAAGTGGGTGATAAGCCCAAGGTATTCACAATCATAAAAACTAGAAATGATACCTCAATCTAATAAGTGATGTCATTGAAGAGAGATGCCCTGTTCTACCAATCTGCTAGAGGACAAGGGAAATCTCCATGGAGGAAACCTATACAATTTATCATCATATTGTCTGGAATTCATTAAAAGGTCACCAGGTGTATCAAGGAAATGGACCCAAAGAAATAAAAATGGACCATAGAAACAGAAGTCATCGGATAACTATTTTAGTTTATCAGATAGTTAAAAAGATAAAACTATTTTAGTTTTATCAAATAACTAACTGTAGAAGTTATCAGATAACTATTTTAGAATAGCTGTGATTAATATGTTCAAGAAAACAGGTGGTAATATAGAAAATTTGCCAGAAAGCCAAAAGTTCTTAAAAGAAACAAATGGAAATTACAAACCTAAAAATGCATTTCAATACATATGTAGAAAGTAATAATTCAATAGTAGGACATTCTTTTTTTTTTTAAGATTTTATCCATCTGTTTGACAGAGAGAGATCACAAGCAGGCAGAGAGAGGGGGAAGCAGGATCTCTGCTGAGCAGAGAGCTCAATGTGGGGCTCGATCCCAGGACCCTGAGACCATGACCCGAGCCGAAGGCAGAGGCTTGACCCATTGAGCCACCCAGGTGCCCCAATAGTAGGACATTCTTAATAGGAAGATTGTTAATTTAGACAAGTACTGTCCAAAATAGGGGACACTAGACATATGTGCCTATTTAAGACTTGGAGAATGGTTAGTTAGTCCAAACTGAGATGTGCTATTACAGTAAAGTACACATTGGATTTCAAAGACTAAGCACAAAAACAAACAAAAAAAACCCCAAAACATAAAACATCCTATTGTTACATTGTTAAATATTACAATGAAACTGTTTTAGCTTAAATAAAATATGTTACCAAGATTAATTTCAACTGTTTCTTTTTTACTTTTTAAAATGTAGTTAATAGAGAATTTAAAATTACATATGGGATTTGAATTAATTTCTTTGGAAAATACTTACTTAGAGCTAGAGTTATAGGAAATAGAGTTATAGAAAGTAACTAGATTGATGGATACAGAGAGAAAAGAATAGAAAAACATAAGAAAGCATGATATATATGTAGGACATGAAATAAATGTCAAAATGCATGTAATTGGAAGTCCCAGAAGGGGAAGAGAGAGACAGTGGTGCAGACACAATAACTGAATAGATAATGACTGAAATTTTTTTCAAAACTGGTGGAAAAATTAATAGAATCAAGAGTTATGATAAACCTCTTATAAGAAATAAAGAGAAATGAAAAGATATATAGGGATGTTTCATAATGATAGAAGATTAAATCCACAAGACAGATAAAACAATTTAAAATATTACATACTTAAAAAGATAGCTTCATAAAATGGACAAAATAAAGCATAAATAGGCAAACCAACAACCAGTGGAAGATTGTAAGATCTTAATTAATAGCAGACAAAATATTTAAGAATATGGACATAATGAAAAATGCTAGTATCTCCTCAAGTTCAAAATGATTTCTGCTGAATAAACTCCAATTCCGCTTTTCCAGAGTTTCTTCAAAAATTTCCATATAGGTACAAAAAAGAAGAAACTAACATAATTTCCACAAATCAGACACATGATGACAGCTTCATGGCAGAATTAACACAAAATATAAAGCAGTCAGAGCTTGAAATTCCTACCAGAACTTCAATACATGGTCTAAATCAACAGCTTATTCAAACTGAAACCTGACAAATTGTATGAAGGTATGATACCTTTTTGAAGGTTAGAATAGAGCCAGTAATAATACACAAAACCAAGAGTCTATTTCTCCTTTTACCACTATGAAGCTACTCTGTTAGGGGCTGGGGCTCACTTCTGCATTTTACATTGAAGGGGAAAAAAAAATACTGTAAGACAAATATGTAATGCTCTTCCTTGCCTCTTCCCTCTTCCCTGTGTATATACTTTACAAGTCTATTTGAACTACATTGTGTTTGTCCCAAGGTAGTATATCTTTAAGGCTGAAATTTAGGGTCTCAGATACACCAAGAAGAGTATAGGCCTTTACAAGAGTTTCTCAGCCCTACACGAGGTGCCTATTCGACTTTTAAGCATGCATGCCTCAAAAACAGGAAGGTTACTCCCAGAAAACTGATAGACTGTAACACTGATCATTCTGTTTATATATTTGGTCTAAGACTAACTTTAGAAATATTTTATTTTTAATACATTGTGGTTTATGGTTTTATAATATTTTCCCATTTTTATATACTTTTCTTTTTTCACTTGCTCTGAATACTTATATACTTATATTACTAAATTATATAATATAATTGGAGAATGGTTAGTTAGTCCAAACTGAGATGTGCTATTACAGTAAATCCAATTACAGTAAATCCAATTTATATTATATAAAACAATACTTATATTGTTTTGGCTAAGTTAATTTTAATGTTCTTCAAAATTATTTCTCTTGCCTCTTGGTCTGCAAAGACTCTTGAGTTTCCTTATACAAAGATCACATGGGAATCACCTCTGTTTTGTCATTGCTTAGCATAGTGTCTGTCAGTAGTGAATATTGAGGAGCTGTTTGTTGCATAAATTATATGTTGTGATGATTGTAACATAATCCATTGCTTATTAGTGCTACATAAGAATTTTGGTCAGTCTGTGAGTTGTTGATATTAAGATTGAACATCAAATAATTTTTCTATTGATAATATCTATTTTTCATTCATAGGCCTTTTAAGAATGTATATTTATGTCAGGAGAAAAGACCCACAGATTTCAAAACATTGGTTAATACCAAAGCAGTTGGCTTTTTAGGCAATTATCTTAGTAAGCGTATTGTCATATTCCAGACTCTCTTCAAGAAAAACATCATTTAATTTATTGTAGAATACAAGAGAATCTTTGCATATACCAACAGATGTTTAAGTGCTGATGAAAAAAAAAACTCTGGGAATATTTTTAGATATAATTAACACAGCACATGCTATAACTAATTTGTACCTTAAAAAATTGCTTGCAGCAGTTTTCTTCTTCATAAATAAAATTTGACCTTGAATAACACAATTTTTGTGGGGTGGTATAAAAACTTATGAATTAGGGGCAGATTTAGGGTTTTTATACATATTTTTTCCTGTTTTTATTTTCTTTGCTGTACAAAAAAACTACTTTCAGAAATCAAGATGGCACATCATCACAAGAGCAATTTAGAGTCAAGGAAAGTAGGTAATTAATCAAATAATTAATTTTAAGTCAATTAATTATTAGTTTTATCCAAAGTAAACATTAAAATTCTCATTGATGCTCTAGTATATAAAATTTCATTTCTTACATAAATATAGATTATTGTTGTTATTCTAGTTTATCATCTGTAATTAAATATAATTGCTGTCTTACTCTACTAGGAGGCTATTCTAGGAACTAAAAGTCAGTATAGTCTATTGTGTTGTCCCAGATATCTAAATGTCACTCATTTTATGTGTTCTAGTTAAAAGAAATTCATAAAATAAAATGCAAAGCAAATTAATTCCCTAAGCAGCTGGTGGGTGGTTTAAATATGCATTAATTCCTCTACTGAACAAGTGTTTACTGTGTTCCTGTCATGTGCCAAACACTATTCTAGACACTGGAGGTACAAGGCTAGTAAGGCAAAATCTGTAATCTTGAGGTTCCAATATAAAGAGGGAAGGAGAAGTAAAAACAAAAAGAGGATCGTACTACAAGGAAAGTGTGATGATAGAGACATGCACAGAGTGTTACGGAAGCACAGAGATAAAATATCTAATCAAAACTTGGTGACCATGGCTAAGAAGGGAATTTTGGAGAAGATAATGCTTAAAAAGTCTTAAACAATCAGTAGAAGATTATGAACTGGAGAAGAAAGATGTTCCAGGAAGGAGAATAGTATGAGCAGTGGCAGACAGTCAAGAAACAATAGATTTTGTGCAAAGTATAGTTTATAACACACGTGTTGGAGGCTATTTCTCAGTGCAGAGAGAAACTACTAATGAGGTTAGCAATAAGCAGGGCCATATCAAGAAAAAACTACAAAGTAAATTAAGGTCAACAATATGAATTTGTAGGTAATTTGGAACCATAATTAGTGGGAGAGTCAGGTGGCAAATTTTGGATGACAGAAAGAATTCTGGAGGAGTATAGAGAATGGTTTGAAATGAACAAGCCTGGAAGCCATCAGAACCTTCACAGTAATCATGTGAAAGGTAATAAGAGGGTGATAGGAACAGAGATGAGGAAAAATATTTGAGAAATACATATCTAGTAAAATTAGAATTGAATGATTATTTGGAAAGGGAGATGACAAGGGTGAGTTTCAGATTGACATTTATGAGACTGGATAAGTGATTGTGCTGAATTGTCTGCTTTACATCAAATGTAATACATGAAAAACTAGCAATATACTGTATGGTGACTAACAGAAAAAAATATATATATGACATCACACTTAAAAAAAACCCAAAAAACAAATGTAATACATTAATTAGAAATTGATGTCACTAGCCATGTTAAAAACAGTCTTGCTAATTCCATGGATCAGGAAAATTACCACAAGAGCAATTTAAATTTAGGGTACTTTCAGATCTTTTAATGTTCAGAAATTATTACTATTATCAAATTTAAACATCACAGTCTTATCTAAAGCTCTAGTATATAAAAATCCATTTTTAAAAGTTAGGGTATCATAGACAACACCATATTAGTTTTAGGTGTATAAGGTAAGGTTTCAATATTTATACATGTTACAAAATGATCACCAAAATAAATCTAGTTAATGCTTGTCAGCATTATTTTTTTCTTGTGATGAGCACTTTTAATATCTACTCTCTTAGCAACTTTCAAATATGCAATACAGTATTATTAAAAACTGCATTTTAATTTTGTCTACAAATGCAGGTTGTTGCTATCATATGCCCTTAAGTGTAACTGTCAGGCTTCTGCTTGAGATCTGTCAATGTGAACTTAATAAATTATTAATAATTATTTAAAAGTTCATACTTTTCAGGTTTCTTATTATTTAAAGACCATTAATAGAGTTTGAATGCATATTATGTGTTAGACACTGTACTATGTGGCAAAGAGGCAGAGAAGAAACACACAATTATTTATCACTGGGTTATTTTAGCTGAAGGACGGATTTTGACTTTCTTTTACATTAAAAAACACCTTTGATAGGATGCTATGATTTTAGTCCCTCACAGAAAATTCTACATTTCGATCCATGAGTAACCATAAAGTACAAATTTACCCTCAGAAAGAATATGCCAGTTCTCAGTTATCATTCTGAATTGTATTGAATGTTTTATTTCTTTTTGTATTTATAGACAGCAATCAATTTTTTGAATCATCTATGTGACTCCATATGTAAATAAAATTCGCTGCTACTAGAAAACAGATTAAGACTGATTTGTGCATTTTCTTTATATACAATTTCTCATTCTCTCAATATGTTTTTGTGGAACAACCCAAAACTAAAAAGTACAGAATTAGCTAAACTCTGGACACTTTCTATTCATGATAAGATTGTGATTTAATTTCTGAAAAAGACATCTTTACAGAAGAGCATGGTTTTGGGGGGGGATATCTAATTGTCGAGATATGCACTTTTCATATTCTAGTTGATCCTAATAATTCATCAATTAAGGATATATCCTCAAGATATTTCATTTACAGATTTCTCTGAAGTACAGAGGGATTGTGGAAATTTTAGATAAAAATCTTTAATCAATGAGTTAAAAATTACCCAAATGCATTGAATTAATCTGGTTTATGAGTAAGGGTTAATTTAATTGCTATTGTTTTATTGGGGAGGAATCTAAGATTTAGAAGCATTTTTTAAGTAATTTTTTTTTCAGGGCCAGACAGCTAGATAAAAGAAAATAAACACTTGAAACTATGGTTCTTTTTTCACAAGTCATTTGTATTGAGGTATAAATTAAATCGATTTAAATTCACCCCCTTTTAAGTAGATGTTCAGTTCAAAAAGTTTGAGAAGCATATACAATCACCATCATCATAATCAACACATAGAATATTTAGAATATATAAAAATAAATCTAAATGCACAAAATATTTACATCACTCCATAGATCTGTTTTGCCACTTTTTAATCAAAGCTCTATCCCCCCACACTCTTGCCCCTCTGCAACATAGAGACATAATTGTCTTCTTCAACATGCTGTATAAATGAAATCACATATTATATATACTTTTATGGTAACTTCTTTCATTCAGCATAATTATTTTGATATGAATAGATTACATATATCAATTGTTGAGTCCTTTTTTAAAGATAAGTAGTATTCCGTTGTAAGGATAAATCAAAATTTATCCATTAACCAGTTGATGGACATTTAGGTTTGGAGATTTTTTGTTTTTTGATTTTTGTTTTTGTTTTTTGCAGTTTTTGCCTCTTATGAATAAAACTGATGTAAACATTGTATTGAACACTTTGTGTAGACATGTGTTCTCCTATCTCATGTGTACATACTGAGGAGTGGGTTTGTTACATTTTAGGATTTAATTTTATGAAAACCTGCCAAACTATTTTCTAAATTGGCTTTTATAAGTTCCATTCCTATTAGCATGTATGAAATGGCCAACTGCTCTACATATTTGTCAGCACTTTGTATTGTCTTTTCTTTTCCAGTTTAGTCATTCTATTAGGTTTTGTTTTAATTTAATTTGCATTTTCCTGGTGCCAAATGATTTTGAGCATCTCTTCAAATAAGCTTATTTGTTCTATATAGTTAGTAGTCTGTTTCTTGGTTTTCCTGTCTTTTTTTTCCCCCTATGAGAATTTGGTTTTTTCCTAAATTCCTCGTATGAGTGAAATCATACGATACTTTGACAGTCTTTCTCTGACTGTCTTAACTATAGAGAACAAACTAATGGTTACCAGAGGAGAGGTGGGTGGGAGGATGGGTTGAGTGGGTGATGGGGATGAAGGAGGGCACTTGTGATGAGCACTGTGTGTTGTATGTGAATGTTGAACCACTATACTGTACACCTGAAACTAATATTACATTGTATGTTAACTAACTGTAATTTAAATACAAATTTAAAACAAACAAAACAAATCCCCCCCCCAAAATAAGTTTGTTTGTCATCTGTGCCTTTTTCAGATCGTTACCTGTGACCCATTTGTTTATTGAGTAGTTATCATTTGGTTCTAAGAGTATTTTAGAAGATATGTATACAAGTATTTTTTAAGACATGTCTTGCAAATACTTCCCTCCAATTTGGCTTGTATTTATATTTTCATATGTCTTTTGATGAGTATATTATCTTAATTTTGATGACGCCCAATATATCTATTTCTTCTATGATTAGTGCTTTTTATGTCCTAAGAAATTTTCTCTGATCTTAAGTCATATTTTCTCCTCTGTTTTTCTAGTTTTTTAAAAAAATTTAGCTTATATTTTAGACCTGTAATCTATTTCAAGTTGTTTTTTAATATAGTAAGAGAAATGGTTTAAGAATATTTCACTATATTGCATACGCTGTTCAAGTGTTCCAGTATCTTTTATTGAAAAGTATTCTTTTTCCACTGACTTGCTTTGGCATCTCTCTAAAACATATATAAGGGTCTGTTTTTATACTTTCTATTCTGTTTCATTGATATATATTTTTATAGTAATATCACATTCTCTTGAAAACTACCTGGAATTGAGCAATATAAGTTTTCCCATTTCAATATTATTTTGCCTATTTAAGATCACTAGCATTTTCATATAAGTTTTGGAATAAATTTGTCAGTTCCTACAAAAAAGAAAACCAATGAGGATTATGATTTGAATTATTTTGAATCTATACATCAATTTGGGAAGAATTTAAATTTCTAAGTAAAGAGCCTTCTGATCTTTGATCATGATATATCTCTAAATTATTTTATATCTTTTTAAAATTTCTCTGATTGATGTTTTGTAGTTTTCAGTATACAAATATTGCCCATATTTTCTTGTATTTATTCCTAAGTATTTATGGTTTGGTGCTCTTGTAAGTTGTATTTTTAATTTTAATCTAATTTTAAGTGTTAGTAATTAGAAAGACACTGAGTTGAATATATTAATTTTTATTTTGTTAACTGCTAAACTCACTGGATCCAATAGCTTTTTCTTTTTCCTTTTTTGTAGATCTCAGAGTTTTAATCATACCATAAAATAAATGAAAATTTAGGTTTTGTCTTACTAATCTCTATGTCTTTTTTTTTCCTTGTTTTATTGTGCTGGCCATGACCTTTCATGTGATACCTAATGGCAGTGATGAGAAGATACATTCTTTCATTTTTCCTAATCTTTGGGGGAAAACACATAGTTTTTCACCATTAAATATATTAGTTGCAGAATTTTTAATAGATTTTTTTGGTAAGATTTTATTTATTTATTTGACAGAGAGAAGAGATCACAACTAGGCCAAGAGGTAAGCAGAGAGAGAGGGGGAAGCAGGCTCCTTGCTGAGCACAGAGCCTGATGCAGGGCTCCATCCCAGGACCCTGAGATCATGACCTGGGCCAAAAGCAGAGGCTTAACGCACTGAGCCACCCAGGTGCCCCTAGATATTCTTTGTCATGGAGAAATTTCCCTTTCATTTCTAGTTCCATAGAGTTTTTATCAGAAATGAATAGTGCATTATAATAAATGCCTTTTCTGCATTTATTGAGATGATCATATAGTTTTTCTCTTTTTAGTCAGTTAATATGGTGAATTTCATTGTTTTTTTTTGTTTTGTTTTGTTTTGTTTTTGAATGCTATAAGCCTTGCTTTCTTAAGTAACACTATTTGTTCAACAGGAATTATCCTTTTTATATTTCCCTTTATTTGATTTACTAATATCTTATTATAGGTTATTGTTACATGTTTCTTAGGGATATCTGAGTGCAGTTTACTTTTTCTTACTGTCTCAGGCTGGTTTTGGAATCAGGATAATGTTGGCGTCATAAAAATAATTGGAAAATGTTCCTTCCTCTTCTATTTTTAGGAAGAAAATTGTGTGGAGTTGGTGTTATTTCTTTTGTGTTTCCAAATATTTGGATGTTTTCCAGATGCCCTTCTGTTATTGATGTCTGGTTTAATTAAATTCTAGCGAAAGAAGGTGGTTTATATTATTTCAATTATTTAAAATTTTTTCAGTTTATTTTTATGACACAGGATATCTGTCTTCTCTCTTTATCAGTATTCCATGTACACTTATAGACAGGTGGCATGTCTTTTAAATGTCAATTAGGTCAAATTTCTTGATAAGGTTTTTCAGATTATTGATAAACTAGAAGATAGTCTGTCTAATTTTTCCATCAAATGCTAAGAAAGGAATATTGAAGACTTTAATTATAATTGAAAATTTGTCTACTTTTCATTTGTATCAGTGTTTGTTTTTATGTTCCTGAAAATCTGTAGTTGGATAAATACAAAAGAATTATAATGTCTTCTTGATGATATTGGCTTCTTTATCATATTATATTCCAGATAATATTACTACTTTGGTATTTATATTGTCACATCGGTTTTTTAAAATTTATATTTCAATTGTATATATTTTCTAATCCTTTTCCTTATAGCCTATTTTTTTCTTATAGACTGTTTATGTCTTAATAATTAAAGTAACAGGTTTCTTGGAGCCAGTACAGATTTAGATCATGCTTTTTTTTTTTAAATACCATCTGACAATCTCTGTCTTCTAATTAGAGTGTTTGTGTGACTTACATTGAATATTATTATTGAAACCACTGGATTTAAATTACCATCTTGCTAATTATTTGTTCTTCATACTTTTTAATACTCTCCTCCTATCTTCTGTTAGTTATTACTTATATGATTTAATTTTATCTCTACTATTGACATCATTTTTTTTATTTGTTTTAGTGTTTGCTCTAAGATTTATAATATATTTACTTAACATATCATACTCTAAATTCAGATAGTCATTATACTGTTTTTCTGTATAGCATAAGGACTTTAAAAGAAACACTGTTTCATTTCTCCCATCCTTTGTGTGACTCCTGTTATAGCTTCTTTTGTGTATAGATGGTCTATATATACGTATTATAAAGCTGATGATATATTTTAACAACTTTTACCTTAGAGGCAGATATATCTTTAAAAAGTAGAACAATTTTTACTATTTTTGGTGTTCTCCCTTTGTGTAGATCAAAATTTCTATTGCTATTATACTTCTGAATAAAGAACTTCCTTTAACAATTCCTATTGTTAAGAATGCTAGTAATGAATAATCACATTTTTTACTTGCCTAAAGTTTCTTGATTTTGCCAATTTCCGAAAAAGATTTTTCTTATGTAGAGATTTTTTTTTCTTTCAGTACTTTAAAGATGTTGAACTATTGTCTTCTGGATTTCATAGCTCTTGTGAAATGTCTTTTATAGTTCTTCATTGTTCCATAGGTAGGTTTTTTCTTCTCTGGCTCCCTTTAAATTTTTCTCTCCACCTTTGGATTTCAGTAATTTAACTACGATGCATTTGCTTTTTTCTTTATTTTTTAATGTTTTCTGATTATAATTATCTCAGCTTCTTAAATGTGTATTTTATTACATTTCAGTAATTTCAGAAAATTCCTACTGTTAACTGTTCAAATATTCCTTCAGTCCATTTCTTCTTTTTGCAGAAGTCCACTTACATTGTGTTAGGCTATTTGATAATTTCCTATGGCTCCTGATGATCCAATTATTCCTACTCATTTTTCTTTTTGTTTTTCATTATGAATAGTTCATATTTTCATTATGGGTAGTAGAGTTCACTAATTCTATCTTCAGGAAAACATATCTCTGATATCATGGTTTTCCTACCTGGCTTTTCCATTTAGCTATATTTTATAGTTGGTCTACCTCTGCTGAAATTCTCTGTCTACTTATATTTTAGATTGTTATACAAGTCTTTATGTAATAGCTCAATTCAAACATGTAGTTCATTTCTGAATCAGAATTTGTTGATTGTATTATCAATTAACAATGGAGTTGTTTTTCTTCTTTTTGCCTTTCAGAATGTCACATGATTAGTGATTGAATGCCAGACAGAATATAGTGAAAAATCATTGAAATTACAAAGAATAATATTTATGCCAGAAATGGACACACCTCTTCTTTCAGGATAGAGCGGAGGGTTTAGTAAATCTAGTCAATAGCTGAGTAAGGTTTGAGTTTGTCCAGTTTCCACAGGCTTTGAATTCCTCTTGTGGAGATTTGCCATTTCTTTTTGGTTAGGTGGGACTTGGAGTGTTGGCACACTTTTCTGTGTTCCTGTACCATCTTCAGATTTCAGAAGTCTCTGCTCCTCTGACTCAAAGAAAGGGTTTCTTTCCATGCTTTTGCCCCTCCTCCAGTGGTAGACTGTTGTGGATTACTAATTAGTGATAGGCCTATGGTGGAAACAGTGAGTGTTCTCAGTTCTCTTGGCCCAACCTCACTCTAAAATAGGGCCTGTATACCTGGATTTTAGAGTTAGGACCTCTCAGTATTTCTATCCCCACATACCCATAGCATCCAAACATTGCCTTATATCTGTGGCTGGAGAGTTTCCTTTCTTACCCTCAATAGTGGCAGACTTCTGTTTTGTGCTAATGCATTATCCTGGTATCAATAGTTTTTTGCTTATAAACATCTCCTCAGAAGCCATAAAACCTTTGCCCAATTCCTGGAGGTACACAGGAGGATTCCTACCCCTCAACAAATTTTGTTTTTACTTTTCCATTAGAAGCAATAGATCTTTCCCTTGTACTTGAGGAAAGAATGTTCAGTGTTCCTTCTCTATGTCTTAAATTTGTTTTGTTTTTAAAATTTATATGTAGGTATGTTTTGTGCCTATTTTCCAGTATAGCCAGCTATGTATGTCTATGACATTGACAGAGCTTTGTACAATCTCCTGCCACCACCCCTGATATTTTCTCTGACCACCTGGTAGAAGCTTATTGAAGAGAGCTTTGTTTCTGGGACTCCACACCAAGCCTTTATGAACACTCTAAAGTTAAGGGGCTTTCTTCTTATCTACTTCTGTTAAATCAGTTACTGCCAGAGATAAAAATGTCCCAGGCCCCACGTCTGCTTAGGACCTTATAACTCTTTGGAATTCAGTTTATTTGGGTTGACTTGGTTGACTTGTGATCTATGACAGAGCTAAAAAAATTATAAATTGTTGTATTATTTGGATTTTTCTCATTATTAGAATGGTAAGGACATTATCTTGCAGCTTTCTATATCCTAAGTATAAGTAGAATCTGAACTCATGAGTCTTACAAGTAATTTTTTATTTGAGCTTTATTCATCTGTTGGGAAATATTTTCTATGCCTGTCTATATCTACTCAGCTGATATTTAGGAAAATATAAGACAAAGAAGATAATATGTTGTAATACATCATTTTCCTTAATCCTATAAAAAGCAAACAAACTGCACCAAAATAAACTAACAAACAAATAAACAGTGTACTGCACTATTTTGTTAACTCCATGTACAAAAGAGAAGTTTGGATAACATTATAAAAAATTCTGTTACAATCCTAAAATTCTGATAATAAATCCAAGCAAATTCATTTTAAAGTTTTGAGTTCCAAGGAACAATGGCCCGACTTTAGGAAATAATAGCCTGCCTTGTCTATTAAATAAATTTGTCTAATAGCTTATGTAAATTCTAAGGTTGAAAATACTAATTTGAAGCTTACTAGGATTTGCTCTTATAAGTTTTGATCTTTGTAAGATTTAGATCCCAGTGTTCTTTTCTAGTTCAGTCCCCACCCACAAGACAGATGAAATTAAGTACTTTTAAACAATCTAGATGCATAACCTTATCAGTAAAGGGAAAATAAAGCACCTGTTGGTAGTTTTTTCCCCACCCACTAATTATGTAAAATTAATTCAGAGAGAGTAGAAATAGAACAGGCTTACAAAATATCTTTAAATGGGATTCTTGTTTCAATTTCAGAAACCTGCATAATTTTAAATAAATGAACATCTGTTAAATGCTCAGTAGTTCAGAGAATTTGAGGAGGCACGACCTTTGCACTTTTTTATAAATAGAAGACATGGTATTTTTGGGACCAGTACAAATGGGTTCATGGTAGAACTTCTCTGCTAACTAGTTATGTGATGTGGTTTTGGATGAGTCCTTTTTTCAGTTCTTAATTCATATTTTCTCATCTATATGGACTGACTATAGCAATATCTTTCTTCTGGAATTGTTGTGAGAATTAACTGCAATAGTATATGGAAAGCCTCGATAATGCCTGTGACATAGTAGTTGGTGTTGAATTTGCATCCTTCTCTGCCCTTACTATTTTTCTGTTACAGCATTATTCCAAATTTTGGCTTTATCATAACCAAGTATGTGCATGTCTTAGTCCCCAGTAGGACTTCATATCTCAAAAGCAGACTGGGAAGTCATTTCTGCATCCACAGTAGCTTTAGTACAGTCTTAATATAAAACAAAACAAAGCAAAACAGAACATTTGCTGTTAACATGATTTGAATCACTATTCTGACTGCCTTGCATGTGTTTGGGACTGGCAAATTAGGCAGTGAGTATAAAAGTGCTGTGTAAACCCTAAAACTCAAGACAGGAAAGGTTTAGTGATGACGATGGAGACCCTGTCTCTGCTTTCTAGGAGATTGTTATAATGGGTGGGAGGGAGGAGGTGTTAGATAAATTAATCAAAGAATAGGTCATGTAAAACACAGAGCAACTAAGTTTTAGGTTGATTCATATTCTTCATGAGAGAGCTAAAGAAATCCTTTCTAGAGTCTAGGTAATAACTAAGAGGGGACTTTGCAGGAGCATTGGGGGAAAAATTGGAGATGAATCTTTATTAAGCCACAAGGGAAATGTATACTTGTCTGGCATTCCACCTGCTTGCTTTAACAATTTTACGTTTCCCTTCTCTTAAACATTTGTTTCCTTGTAATTCTACTTGAGACCTCCTTTATTTTATCATTTCATGCTTTTATACTGATGCTCATCTATTGCTATGGTTTCAGTTATTTAAGTTCCAAGTTATTAGCAAGATAAATCTTTCTCTTGAATACCTGCCCTCTATATCCAAAATCCAAACACTCTTGGTGAGAGCTTCACACCAAAGTCTCACAGATACTTCAGACAACTTAAATTCAATAAGTCTCAAACTGACCAAATTATCTTTCTCTCCACCCAACTTTCTATCTAATAATCTATATTTCAGTGAATGACATCACCATCCACCCAGTTTTGCAAGCTAGAAATACAGGCATCTTCTTAGTCTTCCTTATCCTTTATCTATCACCACGAAAATCCAGTCTTTCACCAGATTTCAATTCTAGATGTCTCCCTGCCCCTATTTCTTCCCACCTTTCACTCCATTCAATTCCAGTTCCCATTTTCATCATCTTTTACAGAGATTATGCAGCAGCCTTCCAACTGGTTTTCCTGCTTTTATTTCTGTTACTCTCAATGCCTTCCTCATTCTCTAGGTGACTTCTCAATGGCAAAAGTGATTATAATGAGATAAAAATGACAATTCATGTATGGTTCTAGTCTCTTATCAACCCACTCAATAAGGAGAATTCTAGCTTAAACACCAGAATCTTCCTCTCTTCCATAATCTAGAGCTAGAATAAATGTTATTGATTTTTAAATTATCAATTACATTTTTAATCCATGAAGACATTCCAACAATGCAGAGATGGTACACATTTTAATATCCTATCAAACTCCTGGGGAAAATAAAAGTCTAATGATTAAAATTCTCTGGAAATTAAAGGCAAAAACATCAAGATTAAAAATAAAGTCCCAAATAAAATTATTTTGCTGTACTGAATTAAATGTTCAAAGAAATTTCAGGGGTGCCTGGGTGGCTCAGTGGGTTAAAGCCTCTGCCTTCGGCTCAGGTCATGATCCCGGGGTCCAGGATCTAGCCCTGCATCAGGCTCTCTGCTCAGTGGGGAGCCTGCTTCCTCCTCTCTCTCTGCCTGTCTCTCTGCCTACTTGTAATCTTTGCCTGTCAAATAAATAAATAAAATCTTAAAAAAAAAGAAATTTCATACTCTTGAATTCTTTATCCTGCTCAGTTTCCTTTAGATGTATCCTTCCATAATGCCTGGAGAAAGGTAATTTTTTTTTCAGCAACTTCATTTAGGATGCCTCTCATTAGCTTCGGGATCTCAGAGGTTTTGTGTTAGTTCAGTGCTTAGTCTCTGATGTGCCTCACTTTTCAAAAGGCCTGACAATTAATGAGATACACTATTAGGACATTACCTTGATAACTACTTCATTCAGAGAAAAAGGCCAGCTGCAGTCCCATGGCCAAGTTTACCAATAAAGTTGTGTTTTTCAAACCTACTATCTGAGGAAGGAGAGCAGAGAGAGAAATATCTGTTTTTAGCTCCATGAAAATACCAATTAACTTTAGTGGCCCAGCAAATGCAACCTGAGAACATGCATTTACCCAGGAGAAATTTACCTTAGTGTTGATTTGAGCTAGGCTATCTTGCACTTATTTACTTCTGTCCCTGGAAAAGAGCAGATCTGGAGCTTCCTCTAGAGGAAACAAAAGCAGTAACCACATTTAACAATATACAAAACAAACAAAGAACAACAAAAACATGATT
>PISX010030786.1:0-18270 GCA_004024625.1 Mellivora capensis | reverse complement strand
AAAAAAAAAAAAAAAAAAAAGATCGTGGAGATATTGGAGTGAGGGTGCCATAAGCCAAGGAACATCTAGGGCCATACAAGATGGAAGATGCAAAGCAGGATCCCTGAACATTTTAATAACAAGGGATAAATTGTTCACTGGCCTAAAGTGTATGGAGTCCCCAGAAGTCATCCAAAAATAAGTTTCATATAAAAAATTTGACTTTCTACTCTAATAAGATCCATATATTCCACCCCCCATCCCCCACCCCACACCATGTCTGGAAATTCTGGTTAGATTGTTCACAGGGTTGCTGGGAGGATTAAATGATCTAGTGAAGGCTAAAGCTCTTCTACTGAAGTATAGTGTCTGACACCTAATAAATGCTCAACTGATCTTAGCTATTTGTAGCGGTTTTGATGAGGATGTTAACAGCAAACTCCTTTTCTGGCAGCCACAATACCCAGCACAGGACTGGGCACACAGTATAATATTGAGGAGATGCTCAGGAGCGATTGGTCTCCAACATTTGCAATTTCTTCCACACGTGAAATATCAGAGCTTATTTTATGTCTTTTTAAACCTGTTCTAAATATTAATTGATTTAAAACAGCTATTGATTCAACTCAATCAACTCAACTTTAATTTTATTAATTTCTGCTTTTATCTTAATGCTCAGGCTTTTGGTTTGCTAGTGCATTGAAAGTAATACATTTTCCTGAGAGCACTGGTTTGCATCCCACGAGATAACGTGGTGTATTCGTAGCGACTCCCTTGATAATTAAGCAATGTTACGTATAAGGCGCTTAGCACAGTGAGTACACAATAAGGGTCGGCTGCTTTAATATTATCCTGCACTTGGCCAACATCTATTTGACATTCTCAGGACGCCAGGTAAGCAATTGCTTAGCCAAGCCACCTTTCGCGCCTTTCTCCACTTTTCTTTTGCCCTTGTAACTCCTCCCAGTCCCCCAGGGGGCGGGGCCAGATCTTCACGCCCCTGACCCTACCCCGCCACGTTTCCTTGACACCGGTCTCGCGTACCACACATTCCACGATCTTCTATCTCCCTCCGCCTTCTAAAAGCAACTCTGAGGGCCTACGAAGGAAAAATAGTTCCTTGACTACAGAGTCATTCCACAAGGAGGCGGAACTGGGGCGGGACTTAAGAGCGGAAGGGACAGGAAGTTCGTGATTCTTGTGGCAGGATTGGGCTCCGCGCGCCCAGGGGGCGGGTCAAGCAGGCGGAGGGATCCATGTTACGCGGCGCACGGCCCGTCGCCTCCATTTAAGGCGGGAGGAGCGGCGCGGGCGGCAGTTGCTGTGGTTTCCGAATTGAGCTTGCGTATGTTTTGTGAGAGCTGAAACTCGAGGACTTAGAGTCTGGCTCCCAAGTTTAGCCGCGGGTAACTATAGATCAGGCGGCCAGGAGCGCAGCTTCTCATCTTCGAACCAGGGCCGGCCCCTGCTTTCCCTTAGCCACTAGGTGCTCGTATCTAGGTCGGCTCCGGGGCGGCTGGGAAGGCCGCGGGCGAGATGTTCAAAAACACATTCCAGAGCGGCTTCCTCTCCATCCTCTACAGCATTGGCAGCAAACCCCTGCAGATCTGGGACAAAAAGGTTAGGAGCTGGGAGGCGGTGGCAGGGCGGGGTGCAGGGCCCGCGCCCCCTCCTCCGGGGGTTGGGGACGGGGTGGCGGGTAGTTGTGCCGAGTTGGAGCTCCGGGGAGGCCAGGCGGACGCTGCTGTGACCTGTCCCCAGGCTGGTGTGACAGAGGCGCGAGGTGTGGACGTTTTGTCAGCAAGGGGGTGGGGGTGGCTGCTGTTTAAGTGTCCTGCGGCCGTGGTGTGGTTGAGACCGTGGTCCCTCGCCGCCGTCTTGACTTGGTCAGTCAATTCCTCAGAGCCTCGGTTTTCCCCATTCATATAGTGCCCATATTCTAACGTGAAATGCATAAACTTAACTGAGGTTGCTTTGGGAACAGAGAGATGAAAGAAGCTGCTGTTCACTGATTTCACAAATATTTACTGATAGCCTGTTTTGTGCCAGGCACTGTGCTGGGCACAAGACACAGAGTCTTTGTTCCAGGCATCCTCATAGGGACAAAGCCAGAAGGCAGTTATGTTTGGATTTGATTTATTTGCGCCTTTCCTTCCAGTGATCTCAAACAAGGTAGAAGTCGGTGCCCTTTGGCACCTGCTCCACATTCGTTGCTACTTGGGGTCTGTGCTTTGCCTTCCGTGCTTGATGTCTGCAACAAAATTGCAAACAAAATTGCAAAATGGTGATAAAGTTTTGTTTGGAGTAATAAGCTCAGAGCCAAGTACTAGCCTCATTATTTTTATTGAGGTATCCACTGGATAACACTTTCGCTGACCCCAGGAGATGACGACCCTGCCCTTTGTCTCCTTTTTGGAGGTATTGAATAGGGGACATGTGTGTCCAGCATGCTGTCAGTTGGTCTGCATTTTATGACTTCGTTATTTCATTTCTCATGCATGTTCCCTGTCAGCTGTACCCTCCCCCGCCCCCCCTTTTAAGTTAAGACAGGTACTCTATTGTGAAAGACAGGTGATTCCTCAGGGGACAACGGAAAGAAGTGGTATGTTGAATGGTGTTTTTATAGAGATGGATGTGGAATCATCTACATCAGCAGTTTATCGGTAATGAAATCAAGAATCTTGGATTTCATCTCAGAACAAATCTTTGTCTTCCCATATCCCCAGATAAGCATTTTGGGCCACCCAGAGATTGAGAGAGAACACAGATAGCCTTTTGCCTGTCATCACTAGGGATATCTGCATTTCCAAAGAAGCATTGAGGGTGGTATGTTCTTAATGTAATTTTTGTGAGATAGTTGAAAGAGCTGAATATAGTGGGTTGTTTGAGCCTTTTGCTTATCTGAAAAACCTGACCAGCTTTCCTCTTTCACAGTGCTTCTATCCACAAGTTCAGGCTAATACCAAGAGTATTACACAGGAAAGCAGTTCCTTAATTTTTTCCCCTACGTTATTGAGGTTTTTCAGTTCCATGGTTTTATTCACATTATAATAAACACTGTAAACTCTAAATCGCATCTCTGCAAAGAGAACTTGGAGTGAATGTACCTGAGAACTTTGTAAGGATGATGGCTTCCCAGCTGTGGCTGGCCTTAGTTATGGGCTGTCATGGAGAGAGTGGCCTTGTGTGCCACTGAACATGGAGTTGTAACAGAAGTGTCAATATGAGGCAGTCGAACTAGAGAATGTGACCTAATCTAAGGGGGGTTTACAGAGCAGATCCGAGAACGTGCTAACCCTGAAAAAATTCCAGGGGTGGCGAGACCTTAGCATTTCTAGTAGATGAAACTTACCAGAGTTGTCCATTTTAACCCTTCCAGAGTTTGGTCTTCTGTAGTGTGTTTTATTTTTCAAATGCAGCTTTTTGATTAGTCAACATGTTTACATATGGAACATAAAAGCAAAGTAACCATGGTGCACTGTGTCCCTTAACAACGCCACTAGAGGTCAGATGGTACCGTAATGACATAAACACGTGTGAAAACATTAGAACAACTGGCAGGGTTACATGGAGTAAATTAAACAGACAAAACATTTAGAGTAACACTCATTTTAGGCAAAGTTCTTGTAATAGTAAAAGTTAATCATGTTTCTACTTTTCCTATTTAGACTGAAAAGTATTTAGGGGTGAATTTTTTCCCCTGGGGCAAGAAAAGGTAAGGAAGGAAAATGGCAAGTTTGGGGTCAGATCCATAGGCTTTGTTGTATGTGTGCCTTTTCTTGGCTATATTACAAAGTCCTCAGGAAGTGCTGGGAATCCAACCCAGTTGGGGAAACACTGGGAATTGATATACTTATCAAAGATTTATTGAGCTACAGTTAAATCATTGGCACTGTGTAGATTTGGGAAGATAAAAAGAGAGAAGACATTTTCCCTGCTCTCAGGGAGTAAGGCAAAGTTGTAGTAAAGGCAAAGTCTGTTGGAGGGAGGGATGGATTGTCCACAATTATCTAGAAATGGCCCTGACCTTTGCCAGTAGGTACATATGGCTATTTTTACTATTTTGATTTCACAAACTGTACTCTTCTCCTTCCGAGTTTATGAAGACAGAATTTCTATATTTGTTTTTTGTGAAGAATAATCTTGGAAGAATTAGGTTTGGCTTCTGTTGAGGCTCTGTGTCTCCTTATGAATGTGAGGAGTGAATGCTATATTCCTAATACCAGTGAATTGACAAACTCCATTTTCACGGGTGTGGTTACTAATATTTGTAACTCCTGCGTTTATCCTACACTCCTTGAAGTTCATACTATCTACCCCCATTCCATCTTTCAAATTTTAATTTAAACATTATTTCACTGGGAGCTTAAGTTAGGTCTCCTGTGTGCGCCTGTGGCCCTCTACAGCACACTTACGGCGGTTGCCAGTTTATTGTATTTCCCACTAGACTGCCAGTTCCTTAAGGGGAAGAAAAGCATTTTACCTTGAAACCCCAGGGCTGGAGTTGGGACAGTGTGGATTTGTGTCCTGGGTCTGCCTTCTCTCCTATGCTGTGTAACCTCGGGCAAGTACTTACCTACTCAGTTTTCTCACTTTGTAATGATGCTACCGCCTCCCATGATTATGGAGATTAAATGAAGATGTATATAAAAAATGCTTGGCAGCAGATTTATGGCATACAGTATTAAATAGGGTGGGAAACCGAGGAATTTGCTCAAGAGTGAGTAAGTCTATAACTGATGCTGAGGAATAGGAAGTGCAGTAAAGTCAGACTTCAGAAATTAGGATAATTTTGTTGTTGTACCAGGGCTTTCCCAGTCCCAAATCCTTTTAATGTGGCTCTTGGGCCACAGAGCACATAGTCTGGTGCCCGCTTCCCTGCTTCTCCAGGCTCACCTCCCCCAGGCTCCTAACCTTAGCAGTGACCTCCCACTGAACTGAAACTCTTCTCGAACCTTCAGGCTTCTATACCTGCTGGTCCCTCTGCTGGGACCCACCCTGTCACTCTTCATTAGTTTCTAGGTCACAGTGCAAAGGTACTTCCTCAGGTCACATTAGTTTATATCCACTTGTCCCTCCAGGTTAAGTTCATTTGTATCCCCTTAGAGAACCTCTACTTCCTTTTCATCAGACTCCTCATACTTGAAATTAGCTCATGAAAGTCTGTATGCCTGGCTACACTGTAAACTTCCTGACAGAGATCTCTGCAATTTTTTTAAAAAATGTTACTTATTTGAGAGCATGAGAGGGAGGGCAGGGGGAGAGAGAGTCTCAAGCGGACTCCCCGCTGAGCCAGAGGCCAAAGTGGGGCTTGATCCCACGACCCTGAGATCATAACCTGAGCCGAAACCAAGAATCTGGACCTTAACTGACTGCACCACCCAGGAGCCCCAAGACCTCAGCTGAGGAGAAATTAGGGGTTTCTTGATGTTCCCTTAACTTTTGGGACCAGCATATATATACTACATTTACTAAAGGACTTTTTTGTTTAATGTAGACATTACTTCTGGTTTGTAAAGAAAATACCAGATGGTTTTATTCCCATTTATGCCTATATAAAACATACAGTTTTCATATTTCACATATAAATCTAAGTCTAATATGCTAAAAGTTTACTAGATGAGAATGTTAATTCATACCAGCTTCTCTGCCTTTCTTGCCTCTCACCTTGTCTTTCAGCTGCTGCTAATCCTTGCCTATTCCAAAGCTAAATATTAGAACCAGACTTTGTGGTTGTTGCTGGATAGTATTAGACTCTCATTCCCTGTTCCTAATTTTATTTATTTATTTTCCCTGTTCCCAGTTTTAAAAATCAACTGTCTCTAGAAAGGTAGTTTCTACGCCCAGTTTTAAATTAACAAACCTTACCGGTACATTGTTAAACTGCTGCAGTTTCCAGTAGCAGAGGCAAGGGCATTTGGGCAGGAAGGTAGTACAACTGTTTGTTTGGTGGGTTGTTTTTTTTTTTTTTTTTTAAGACTTTCCCTGGATCAGTCTGATGTTTATTATTCTGAGTGACAGCTTTTACTATAATTGGGCGAAGGCATAGGTTTTGGTTATACTTGCCCTTGCAAGGAATTGCTAGGGAGACTGGTTAGCAGTGCGTTTAATTGACCCATTGGAGCCTGCAAAGCCCAAGCCTTGAGGCAGAGCTATGCCCAGCTCTCCCCACAGAGGTCTCCCTCTGCCTGCTTTCAGACTTAGATCCCAGCCCCTAGCTGCCAGCAGAAACTTTTCTGCTGAAATGGACAGCTCTAATGGCTTAATGTAAATTGGAACATGTGTCATTAAGACTAGGATGCCAGATGGCTGAGGGCTCAGCTGTCCGCCAGGATAAGTGGGTGGAGCCAGAGAAATGAAAGGTGGGGGTAGGGAATGCATACAACTCATGTGTTATTTTTAAAACACTTGAAGAAATATGGAGCATTGGCCAGCTTCCTCCCTATCCCAGGAGTACTTTTTTCCCCCTCCCTGGAGCTTACATTGAAAAAAAAAAAAAAAAAAAAAAATCAGTGTTCTTTATTAGTTGCCCCAGCAACCATGGAAAGCCTGGGAGAGTGATTGCAAGAAGGGCTTGAAGGTTCCCTTCCTGGTGTCTGTCTGCCGGGGCTGAGAACCATTCTCATTTGTAATAGCTAGTAGCCTGGGTTCTGTAGCTCATAGCTTGGGGGTGGTGATGTGGGGGGTGGGGTAGGTGGGGCTAAGGAGTTCATGAAAAAAAAAAAAAAAAAGATTGGCTTTGTTTATTTTTTGGAGGAATGAAACACTTGTAGCCCACACCTTGATAGTGGGAGTGTGTCATAAAATAAAAAAGAATTGACAAGTCAACAGTTGGCACTTTCTCATTTAGAGAGGGAAGTAGAATAAACCCACTTCCACCGTAAGCAGTACATGCTGACCAGTTCATTTTGTCTTCATTTCAAAGCCAGGCCTGCTTATCGACCTCTGAACTGGAAAGAGCTGAGGAAAGGAAGTCGATGCTTTCTGAGGCCGTGTATCTTGTTATATGTGTTTGTCAGAAGCTGGACTGAGGAGGAGGGGGTGGCTTCCTGGAAGACCTTTACAATTTGAGGTGCTGACAGCCAGATTGCCAGGGAGGGTGGTTGGGAGGACTTGCCCCAAATCGTCTACCCCCTTTTCCCTTTGATCGTAATTTTAGAACTTAGAGAGGTTTGAGGAGGTTTCCTTTAAGTGCTCATTATCTCTGGTTAATTGCGCCCCCACCCACCCCACCCCTCTTTTCCAGTGAGCATTTGCAGTGAGTATTTTTCCAGTGTGTATTTGACTTAATAAAGGAGAAAAATCATAATTCACTAACAAATCAACTTAATTTGATTTCAGAGCTCTGGCAGCTGGTGATATGAGAATACCTAAAACTCCAGAGAGACTGGTGGCATTCCTTTGAAAGAGCTGCCTTTTTTCCTGACTTCTCTTGTTCTATGGACTACGTTAATTAATTTTGTAAGAATGGGGCGCCGGGGTGGCTCAGTGGGTTGGAGCCTCTGCCTTCGGCTCAGGTCATGATCCCAGGGTCCTGGGATCGAGCCCCGCATCAGGCTCTCTGCTTAGCAGGGAGCCTGCTTCCTCCTCTCTCTGCCTGCCTCTCTGCCTACTTGTGATCTCTGTCAATAAATAAATAAATAAAATCTTTAAAAAAAAATTTGTAAGAATTAAGTCTATGAGTGTGGTGGTTGATGTGTGCTGAGAAAAATTTCTCTTTAGGAAGTTATTGAAAGTCTAGCTAAAAATGAACTTGCCTCTGGGGTAAAAGCAGAAGAGAATACACCAAGTCTGTTTTGACTTCCAGTCCGTTGGCTTCTGCGTGCAATGTAAGGCATTGTTTTCTTCTGTAAAGACTTGAATAATCACATTTGCTGGAGTGAAGTCATCTGCTATAAACTTTGAGATGGGCAGAAGCAAGTGTCCTAACATTTCTTCCCTGTGAAATCTGGCTGGGCTTTCTGGAGCTGATAGATAATTCTTATTGTGCTGGGAGAGACCTTTAGAAGACCTAAGATTTGTTGCCATGCTTTCAATCAGTGTTGGGTAAATTGCAACAAGTTGCCTTTTAGTTGTCCTTTAGCCCTTAATCTTTTCAAATTAACCATCTGTTTGATGTTGCATTATGTACCTTTTAAAGAAAGAATGAAGTTATATTAGATGTAACTATAATTATATTAGAACAATTAGAGGTATGTTATAAAATTAGTGTTTGTGTCTTGTTGGAATACTGGCAGCTCTTAGCAATGTGACTGCATCATGTTATTTGGAAATGGAAATAATTTCTTGTTTGATTCCTCCTTCACCAAAAAGTCAGCTTGATTTTCTCCAGCAGCTGTGGGCTAGCAAACAGAGGAGGAATATTGCCACTTTGTGTTTTCTGTTTCGTGAATATTGCCAGAGTGTTTATATGGAGGATGAGGTGGGCAGTGTTGGCATGTGGTACACAGACCCAGGGCTTTGTGCTCTTAATCTCCCTGGGAAAGAGGCCCAGAATTCGAAGCAGGAGGGCATTGGGTGTCGCCAGCTTTGTTTGAGAAGCACTTCAATGTGACATTTGTGTCTTAAGAACCTAAGAAATGCTGCATTGGCAGAGATCTAGGGCCCGTCCACCATGCATTCTGTCTCTGATAATGGGCACCAAAGGCTGATTTGTGGGAAAGCATTCTTCACGCTGGCAGCTTCCTGGGCTTTGTGACATACCCCAGGCTCTCTGGCTTTCTATAATAGTCCATGGTGGATGTGTTATCCAGGAATTTTTAAAAAATCCTCCTTGAATCTATTCATCCTTGCCAACTCTCAGGGTGACAAATTCCAGAAGTCAGCAAATATTTGAATGCTTAGTTTATGCCTAGCATAGTACTAAGCATTGTAGAAGATACAAATGATGCTTAATACTTGATCCCTACCTTTGAGCTTGGACTTTTTCGAGGAGGCAAGACTCAGTTGCATCTTTCAGGAGGAGATGGGCAGTAGTAATATCTGATCTCACATGGGAATACCAAGCACACCGTGAGTGGATCAAATTCATAGTAACAGAGGTCATAGAGACTGAGGTCTAAACACAAAATGCCATATTATTAATGACCAGTTTTGAAAAATACAACTGTCAGACTTGACACTGTGCTCTCTCTTAATGCAAGCCCAATGGAAAGCCACAGGATTGAGTCATTGACCATGACAGGCCAGTACAGCCATTTTCACTATACCTGGAAAAAGACCACATGATTTTGGAGCATACTGTTCTAAAGCTGGTAGATCTTTTTCAATTGTGAATACCTTCAGCCCTAATAGGCCAGCCCCGTGTCGAAAATGCCTGTGCCTTTCTCTGCTCCATCCATATTAGATGCTTCCGAGTTTAGAGCTTGAAGGTAATTCTGCTTTCCTGAATTATTTTGAGAAGGGAAATCCATATTGAGTATTGATCTCTCCCCATATTATACCTCTGACATAGGCAGCAGACAGTACAAGACAAGGTGGGATGAGGGGCTAAATTAAGACCTCTAGGCTACATGAGCCAGACAGACAAATCAGGAAGAAGGTCAGTGTGGGATGAAATGCTAAAGAAGGCTTCTGTGTATGGCAAAGATGAGACTTGAATTCTTACTTCAGAAAGTTGAAATTTAGGGGCACATGGGTGGCTCACTCATTAAATGTCTGCCTTTGGCTTAGGCTGGGATCCCAGGGTCCTGCAGTTGAGCCCCACATTGGGCTCCCTGCTCAGCAGGAAGCCTGCTTCTCCCTCTCCCACTCCCTCTGTTTGTGTTCCCTCTCTCGCTATCAAATAAATAAATAAAATATATTTTTTAAAAATGGTTGAAATTTAAGAGACTCTTTTTTTTTTTCTTTAAAGATTTTATTTATTTATTTGACAGAGATCACAAGTAGGCAGAGAGGCAGGCAGAGAGAGAGGAGGAAGCAGGCTCCCCGCTGAGCAGAGAGCCGGATGTGGGGCTCGATCCCAGGACCCTGAGATTATGACCTGAGCCAAAGGCAGAGGCTTTAACCCACTGAGCCACCCAGGCGCACCGAAATTTAAGAGACTCTTAATGATTGAGAACAAACTGAGGGTTGTTGGAGGGATGTGGGTGGGGATGAGCTAGATGGTGACGGCATTAAGGAGGGCACTTGTTGTGATGACACTGGGGGCTGTATCCCCCCAGTGCAGTGATGCATTGAATTCTACTCCTGAAACCAGTATTACACTGTGTTAACTAACTAGAATTTAAGTTAAAAAAAAAAAAAAAAAAAGGAAAAAGAAAGAAAGCAACTTAAAAAAAATTGGGAATTTAGGGAACAGAAGGTAGGGAAGTGGGAAGTAGGAGCACAGTACTAAGCATTGTAGAAGATAGAAATGATGCTCCATACTGAGGGCGTAATGCTTTCATGTTTTGGTTGCCACCCTCCTTCTCAGTGGCACCCAGCATTCGTCCTTTCTGGCGAGAGTGCATCAGGCAGTGCGGGGGCTGTGGAAAGCCTGGTCGTTCATCCTGACTCTCTCAGGATCCTCGTTTGTGTTCCCCGGGTGTCAGTGTCCACGTCTGTGAAATACCAGCTACCTTGTGATTTTGGTTGTCGTTTGGACTAAGTTAGAGAATGTAGATGAGTGTCCTCGTGTCCAACATTGTCCTGGCGGATGGATTGCCAGCTCACCTGCGGTTCCTGGGCTGACTGATGGGACCCTGTAGAGAGGGAATATCATGGCTTGCTGACACATAAGCTCAGTATGCCATGTCACACGGTTCTGTCATGCCCCGAGGGCTACTGTGGTCTCCTTTAAATGGTCCCATTTGGCCTTCAAAATCTTAACAACGTTATTGCCAAATATTTCAGTACTGATCAGTTTAATTTTCTTCATTGTAGGTGCGGAATGGCCACATCAAAAGAATCACTGATAATGACATCCAGTCCCTGGTGCTAGAGATTGAAGGAACAAATGTCAGGTAGGCAGTCCCTCTGCTCGCCCAGAGACACTGCGCTGGCGAGGCAGTGCATGGTAGGGGTTCATAGAGCACAGACCGATGACCTGGTGGGGATCCAGCTCTGCTGCTCACACCTTGCCTTGGGCAAGTTACTTAAGCCCTCAAGCCTCAGTTTCCTCACCTGTAAAATAGGGATAATGGGGTTATTGTGAAGATTGAGTAAGTGAATTGTGTGTAAACACATTTAGCATCTGCTCAGCCCATAGTAAGTGTTGTGGGTTAGTTATATTATTACTAATACATGACCAAGGCATGTGCACATGTGTGGAGGGGTGGCACTAATCATCCAGTGGGTGACCTGGGCCACAGTGCGGTTTTCCCAGTTATTGTGGTCTTAGTTTGGGTTTTCTATTATTGGATGGCTCTCTTAGACCAGAGGGGAGTCATCTTCACTGGAGGAAATTGCTCAGCTTGTCAGCCAGGCTTTGTTTTTCAGGTATTTTCTTGTTGATGTCTAGCTATGTGTGAAGCTTGTGTTTTGGAGTCCAGCATTTTTTCTTTTTTTAAAAGCATCGGGATTGAGGGATTATTGGATGATGTGTCTGGATCTTCTAGATCTACTCTCCAGTTTACCTCTTGGACCACGTGTTTTTGTGGTATGTCCTACAGAAGAAAAGGCAACTGGTGTGTTTATCAGTGTCTCCTCTCTCTGCAGCACCACATACATCACGTGTCCTGCAGACCCAAAGAAGACGCTGGGGATTAAACTTCCCTTCCTCGTCATGATTATCAAAAATCTGAAGAAATATTTTACCTTTGAAGTACAGGTTAGTAGATGGACATGTGTATACTCTTAGCTCTATCAGAGGGATAACCTGTCAACTTGCAAGAGAAAGTAGCTCTAGGAAAGTATACTTACTCTTTTGTGTGTCTTTTTAGCCTCTGCTAGACACTTGGTGCAGCCATTATTATTGCGACATAAATTTCGTATTAGTAATCAAACTTTAATGCCAAGTTTTTAAAGCAGCAGCAAGCACCTAGGAAGTCTGAACGATAGCTATGGGATCGCAAAGCTTGAAGGTTAGAGTGTGTCCGTTCACTGCTGGTTATTGTTGGTCTTCGTTGTAGTACTTGTGATTTTTCAAATGGAAGAATGTTTATGAAATCATTCTGTGGTCTGTGGGCCCTCGGCTGTGTCATGTGTCCTAAAGCAGCTGATGTCTCAGCAACTGACAAGATAAACTTGCTGCTTCCGGGCCATCTGCATCCAGTGTGACCTGTGTCTGGTCTGTTTATTCTCCCTTGGGCCTCAGCCTTGGGAAACCAGGCTGTGGGAGTTCGGTCCCTTGCATCACCAAGGTTGTCTCCTTCTTCCAAAGTAGAGTTACTATGGCTCTTTTTCTGTGTTTCGTAGGTACTAGATGACAAGAATGTGCGTCGGCGGTTTCGGGCGAGTAACTACCAGAGCACCACCCGGGTCAAACCCTTCATCTGTACCATGCCCATGCGGTTGGATGACGGCTGGAACCAGATTCAGTTCAATCTGTCAGACTTCACTAGGCGAGCGTACGGCACAAATTATATCGAGACCCTAAGAGTGCAGGTACTAGCTCCTTTCCTGATGGAGGCCCGAACAGGAGAGGGGAGTGTGCTCTGTCTGCTGTTGGCTTATGGCTCTTGTGACAGAACAGTGTGGGTTTCTGGCTGAGGGGCGCAAGTCACTGTCCAGAGGGCTCAGAAAGATCCAAGACACATTCAGGGGTCTGCTCCGATACAGTGGGAGAGCATAGCAAGCAAAATATCCCTCTTGCCTGAACCCACCCCAAGCCATGCTGAGGAGATGCCAAAGAGAGGAAGCTTTGACAGCATCATGAGAGGGGCTCTGGGAGAAGCAAGAAAAAAGAGGAAGGCCAAGGCCAATCATATTTTGTTCCTTTTTTTTTTTTTTTTAAAGACAAGGATGTCATACATCCTGCCTTTTTTTTTTTTAATTTTATTTATTTATTTATGTATGTATTTGCCAGAGAGAGCACACAAGCAGGCAGAGTGGTAGGCAGAAGCAGAGAGAGAAGCAGGCTCCCTGCCGAGCAAGGAGCCCGATGTGGGACTCGATCCCAGGACCCTGGGATCATGACCTGAGCCAAAGGCAGTGGCTTAACCAACTGAGCCACCCAGGTGTCCCCACATTTTGTTTCTTAAAATAAGTCTTGCACCCACAGATTCATGCAAACTGTCGCATCCGACGGGTTTACTTCTCAGACAGACTCTACTCAGAAGATGAACTGCCAGCAGAGTTCAAACTGTATCTCCCAGTTCAGAACAAAGCAAAGGTAAGGTGGCCTTCCTTGGAGGAGGCCAGACGGTGAGTTGGGGAAGCCGGAAAGTGTGCTCTTCTGAGCTCAGCCGCAGAGCCTCTCCATGTTGACATGGGGGCTGGAGTACTTTTCATCCTAAGATTGTCCTAAGGTCTCCTTCCACCATCACCACTGAATCAGGATCAGTCCTGTGAAATGTTCTGTTACTGCTGTCCCCACCTACGCAAGGTGGTCCTGCTCCCTGCTTCCTGCTCATAAGCCTTCCTTGGAGATTGTCTTCCATCTGAACCTCTTTAGCGGCCCGTCGGTCTCCTCTGACAAAATGGCAGCCGTTTACGTGCCTGACTACTGCTGACATTATGCATTTCCGCACAGCCTGGTGTCCCCTGCAGTGTTGGGGGAGTGGGGGGGGGGGGTGTTGTGTCATTGGCACTGACCATCTGTTTTCTAATAACTTAAACTGATGCTTCTTCTGTTTGTTTCTTTTTCTCCAGCAATAACTGGAATGCAACTCAAGGGATAGACCCTGGACATGGCTCTTAGTTTGAAAAGGAAACTGTCTGGAGGACAATGCAAAAAACAACAACAACAACAAATATTTCTATTAGTTTACTGTGCTGTGGTTCTTTTATCTATTACTTGGTGTCCCCTGTTGTGGACACCAGTGACCATGCCATAATGCCATAATTGCATTGTAAGTACAGTGAGGAATAAGCCGTCCTTTGGAACATGAATGGTGGAGTTTATCCTGCTGCCTGCCTCAGTGTGTGGGGAGATACACTTACCACGAACTTACAGATTTAAAGATGTCCCGTAAGGCAACTTCAGACCAATATTTCTTCCTACGGTTTATTCATTGTTTTATATATTATCTAAATATATGTATATGCTGTGTAATACTCATAATCCAGAAATGAATAAAATACTATATTCTTGGTTTGTAAATTTGTTTTTAGTTTATTTTTTTTATTAAATATATTTTTTTTCCTTTATGATGTGAAGATAGAACTCTTTCCAAAGAACATCCCCTACACTAATGCTCTGGAGTAGCTTGCAGTAAGCCACCTAAAGAACAAGACAGATCTGTAGATACTGATGCAGAACAACTCCCAAGATAAACTAAATGGAAAAAAATTTGCCCAGCATATGACCAGTAGAGTCATTTTACTAGGGTTTAGGGCCCATGTCAAGCTTAAGACAAAGTGGCATCTAGTCTAGATGGCTCTTTTTTTTTTAGTTCTTTTTATTATCTCTTTATTTATTTTTTTATTTATTTAAGAGAGAGTTGGGGGGGCGCGGGGAGCAGAGGGTGAGGGAATCTCAAGCAGACTGAGCTGAGCGCAGAGCCCGAGGCAGAGCTTGATCTCACGACCCTGATATCACGACCTGAGCCCAAATCAAGAGGCAGACAGTCAACCGAGCCAGCCAGGCACTCCGCGAATGCTCTTAAATACTCTAGGAAGGGGCGCCTGGGTGGCTCTGGGTTAAGCCGCTGCCTTCGGCTCAGGTCATGATCCCAGGGTCCTGGGATCGAGTCCCGCATCGGGCTCTCTGCTCCGCGGGGAGCCTGCTTCCTCCTCCTCTCTCTCTCTGCCTGCCTCTCTGTCTACTGTGATCTCTCTCTGTCAAATAAATAAATAAAAATCTTTTTAAAAAAAATAGGAAGTTGTCGTATTGGAGCTGCACACGCTGTTCTATAACAGCACGCCTGCCCGGTGTCTCTCAGCCTGGCAGCCGCTCCCCACGTCCCCGTGTGAGCTCCAGATGAAGTGCTTGCCTTGGATTTAGTGGCTTAGAAGAAAAGTGTTTCTTTAAACACTTGAATCACATGAGAACTGAAACCGTACCCCGCTTTCCGTGCTCACACTTCTTCTTGGGCATATGCTTGGTTAGTGGAATGACAGACTCTGGCACAAATAGTTAAATTTAGAAAAGTGAAACACTTAGATGATGTAGCTCTACCCCATGCAACATTTCTGGGGAAAGCAGTGTGGGGGCAGAGAAGGGCATGTGCAGATATACCTGGTCTTGAGGGATACAGCAGAACTACTCCTGGCATCCGGAGAGAATAGTTACTGTATCGTGTAGGATTCTTGTACGATTAAAAAAAAGGTTTTTGAAAAGTAATATTTATGTAAAGAATTTCCAAGTCAAGGAAAGAACAGAAGGCCATCCTAGATCCTGTGCTCACCCCAGGGAACTCCCCCAGATTAAATTCTGTTCCACAGGGATGGCTCTGGAATCGTGGGCACCAGCCATTTTGATTTCGAGAGAGAGGTAAAAACAGCACCGACTTTGATGTTGCCATTGCCACCTTCTGTGAAGTTAAATGGCAAGAAGCATTCTTCCATGTCCTCATCCTCCAGAGCATGCTTGCTGTGGGTAAGCACTGTGTCTTGGAGGCAGCGGGAGGGTGGGGGGGGGCGGGGGGCTGCATTGGGGAGGTAGAGTCTTGAGGGAAAGGGGCTCCACCGCTGCCTCTCATGCCTCACGAAGCCTCACTTCCCACAGTTGCTGAGTGCCTGACACCTACCTGGGCTCACTCAGGACAACTTTGCCCTTTTCTTTCCCTGCTAAGAATTAGACGGGAACCACCTTTCTCATGGATGTCTCCCCTCTGACAGGCACCAGTGGGTCACACAGAAGGCCATCCACACAGGTGACTGGGTCTCTTCTTTCAGGGCCAACCCCAGTCACAGCTGAGTGTCGTCCGGCTTCTCCATCCTTAAACATACTAGCATGGCCGTCGTTAGACTCCGTGGGCCTGTCTCCTGAGCCTTTGGGGTCACATTACGGTTGGAATCCTCAGAAGTGGGTGGTGGTGGGGTGGCCAGGGACCGCAACAGAGTTTCTTGTCTCTGCTCACTGTACAGTGAAATCTTCCAATATGAGGTCTATTGTGGAATGAAAGATGCTTTTGTGGAGACGAGAAAACCCGGTTAACTCTCCGTCACTCTTCAGTGCCAGGCCATCAGCGAAGTGCTCCTGGAAGTCCAGAGAAATACAGTAACACACTCTCCTCCACACAGAGCCCCTTTCACCCCGAGGCACTTGCTGGACTATGTATGGGGATTACCTCACCTCCCTCTCTGGGGTGGAAGGCAGCAGCTGTTGACTTCCCAGATGCTTGACATATCCATCCGAGAGGAAGTGAGGGGGCATTGAGGGTGATGGGATGTATTATCTAAACTGGACCCAGGCCACTGTGAATCGTGGCACCAATGACTGCAATGCCCCTTGCACTCGGCCTTGCAGCTCACCAGGAAGATGGCGACACCCAGTTGTGAGGCTGAGGGAAGGAGGAAGGGACAAGCCGTGAGGGTTAGCGGCCTCCTTCACAGTGCTAGGGCCAGAGGGACCTTAGATGATAGAAAATGAAGCAACCAGAGTTGCATTATGAGGCTTCTTGGAAGTCACAATGTGTGTTAGAAGGAATCGCTTTCCAAATGAGAGTGTTAGTTAATTGTCATGAACTTGATGGCATAGGTGGGCAACCACTCCCAGCAGGACTCATCTTGGCGGAGAATGGATCCACTATGGCGCTCGTTTGCCACTGGCCCATTGAATGCTTTCCCTGTACCAGGCCAGCCCCCTCCTGGGGCACTTCTCAGGAAGACAGGTGTGCCAGAGAACAACCTCCAAGCTGATTTCCCCAGCACCCCAGCGGCTTTAGCCAAAAGCCTCAAGGGTCAGGGAATTCACTGAGAAAGATCTTGGTGCTCTCCTTGTCTAGCCCTCTGTCCCTCCATTTACTGCTAAGGGCACTGTAGCCCTTAGCTACAGAGAGACATGGGCTAGCCCCTCAAATACTGGCAGGGATGGAATCAGGACCTGGATTGCCTGACTGGAGTCCTGTGCCATCCCTGTCCTGGTGTTGGTGGCCCCCTGCCTCCTGTGCGGCTGGCTGTGCCCTTTTGGTAGAGGGCATTGAAAAGTCAGAGAATCCCTCCAGGTGGCTGAGCCAGGTCAGACTTGGCTCCTGGAAAGAGCTCGAGGACCATCCTTAGCTCTGCCTTTGTGACGAGGGCTGGCCTGGTTGTCACTTCACAAATGCTTGTTAGTGGACCTTCAGTGACTGAGGCTAAGAGTATGAACCAGCAGGGGTAAAGGTCTGTGTTTCACTAATGGGTCACAGAAGTAGCCCATGCTCATGGGAAGTTTAGAACACACAAAGAGGCTTTCTGCCCGTGGACGCCGCCGAGTAAGCATCGTTAAAGTCCCCCCTCCCACCGCCGTCATGTCTAAGTCAGAGTCTCCCAAAGAGCCTGAACAGCTGCGGAAGCGCTTCATCGGAGGTCTGAGCTTTGAAACAACCGACGAGAGTCTGAGGAGCCATTCTGAGCAATGGGGAACACTTACGGACTGTGTGGTAATGAGAGATCCAAACACCAAGCGCTCCAGAGGCTTTGGGTTTGTCACATATGCCACTGTGGAGGAGGTGGATGCAGCCATGAACGCAAGGCCACACAAGGTGGATGGAAGAGTTGTGGAACCAAAGAGGGCTGTCTCAAGAGAAGATTCTCAAAGACCTGGTGCCCACTTAACGGTGAAAAAGATTTTTGTTGGTGGCATTAAAGAAGACACTGAAGAACATCATCTAAGAGATTATTTCGAACAGGATGGGAAAATCGAAGTGATTGAGATCATGACTGACCGAGGCAGTGGCAAAAAGAGGGGTTTTGCTTTTGTAACATTTGATGACCATGATTCTGTAGACAAGATTGTCATTCAGAAATACCATACTGTGAATGGCCACAACTGTGAAGTAAGGAAAGCGCTCTCTAAGCAAGAGATGGCTCGTGCTTCATCCAGCCAAAGAGGTCGAAGTGGTTCTGGAAACTTTGGTGGTGGTCGTGGAGGAAACTTCCGTGGTCGAGGTGGCTTTGGTGGCAGTCGAGGTGGTGGTGGATTTGGTGGCCGTGGGGAAGGCTATCACGGATTTGGTAATGATGGAAGCAACTTTGGAGGTGGCGGAAGCTATAATGATTTTGGCAATTACAACAATCAGTCCTCAAATTTTGGACCCATGAAAGGAGGCAATTTTGGAGGCAGAA